>PVIH01010275.1:58424-76621 GCA_004025045.1 Sigmodon hispidus
ACACACACACACACACACACACACACACACACACACGCACTCACACATACACATATGCACACACACATACACACACAAATGTAAAAGAGAGAAGATATTTATTGGAGTAAAAAATGAATGCATTTCAACTATATGACTCTCAAGAACATAATACTGGGCAATATGAAATAATTAAAAGTTATCTTTATAAATGAGTAAAAGTTAAATAGTACACATAAGTAATTATTTTGTTTTATCTGCCACCTATATTCTTTTATTTTGTATTTATCAAGAAAAACAGTAAATTGAATTTAAAATGCTGATAAGTTAACAATAACTATAAAGAAAATAAAAACCATAAGCATGACTTATCAAGGGTGATAATGCAAATAATTTGCTACACATAAAATTACTTTGTGTTCAGCTTTCCCTCTGGATTTTTTTTTTCCTATCCCTGTATATCCCCATTCAAGGTCCCTTCCCCCTCCCGCCACATCAGGTCACCCTGTCTTTTTCCACAACTCCCCATCCCCTCCCTGGGCAGGCTGCAGACAGTCTCATGGTCCCATTGACCCAATAAAGCTTAGTTCAGTCTCCCCTCCTGGCAAATCCAGTTTTTCCCCCCTCCCTCAAGAGTGAGTCAGGTGTTCCTACAGATGTAGTGGGATCCATAGGGTCAGTCCAGGGTGTTTCTGATCCCAAGCTGTTCAGTGGTTGTGGTTTGCAGCTTGAGCATGCTTGGCTTTTTTCTTGTTAGTTTGTTTAGAGACCACTAATGAGTGAGTACATCCCCTGCTTATCTTTCTGGGTTTGTGATACCTTGCTCAGGAGGATATTCTCCAAATCCATCCATTTGCCTGCAAATTTTAGGATATCATTTTTTCTTACTGCTGAGTAGTATTCCATTGTGTAGATGTACCAGAGTTTGTTAATCCATTCTTCAGTTGAGGAATATCTAGGTTGTTTCCTATCTGCCACCTATATTTTATAGATACTTAATTTTTATTAGAGCTTAATTTTAAATAATTTAAACTTTATAGAAAATGTTCATCATATTGACTGTTTTAAATGCCTCTCAAGAGTAGCCAAAAAATACCATCATGTCCCATCCATCATCCTAAACAGGTGATGTACAAGTATGTTTGTGGGAATGAAAAGTTGTTTTCAATGCCATGTGAGAATGTGGAAGACAGTTCATTAAAAAGAGTATGCCTGTAGGCTTGTAATTTGAAAAAGGACAGGAGACAAATACAATCATATATGAAACAAACATTGATTGGTTATTGTGATTGACTGTTGAAGGGCCCAAACTAATGTATAAGAACCATAGCACTGTTAAGTCCAGTCCATTTGCATAAACCTTTCTCCACAACTGACTGTCAGGATTCCCTACTGCTCACAATAAACATATGCTACTTATATAAACAAGGAAAAATCTGATGCTTGCTCATCACTTAATGTGGGTTTTCAGAGGCACCATAGTGGGATGGTGGTAGCATTGGGTACCATGAACAAGGTGTGACCCCTGCCTGTAATTCAGTCAGCACATATAATAATAATACACCATCCTATATACTCAACACACAGGACAATACTCTTGGGAATACCAAAGAAGCACCCAGAATCTCTAACATGACTTTCATCCCATTGTCTTAGTCTGTTTGGGTCCCCCCACAAAATATCAGACTAGGATTAAACCTATTCTCACATTTATTGGCCAGGTTCAATGTCAAGATAAAAATGGCAGCCACTGTGGGCCTGATAACGGCTCTTTGTCTACAATGTAATAGCTACCTCTCTGTGTCCTCATAGTGGGACAGAGAGAGACCTCAGTTTGTGTGTGACTTATAAGGTGCTAGTGCAGTCTGATAATCCCAGAGGGTTCTGTTCCCACCCAGATGACCTCATTGGCCTGTCATGTCGATTTAAACTCAAATGCTGTCACATTGGAGGAATGGGCTGTCAACCGATGAACTTGAGGCAGACACACTGCAGTCTGTAATACCCTCTTCAGTTGCCCTTTCTCATTAAGAAGAATATTAAAGGGATGGGGTTCAGCAGAGATGAAAAGTCAAGGATACTGAGTGAGGAGCTTGGAGCATCTGTGAGGAGAGACACTGGGCTGCTTGGAGTAGAGAGGTGGATAAAAGGGGTGGAAACAAGTGCTGCTGTAAATGATGTTCTTACCACAGTGGCTATTTTAGAAAAAAAGTCAGTGAGGAATCTTATTTCAACCTGGGGGCTATCTTTCTTCAACATTATTCTTGTGAGACTAGGACCTTATGGGCCCTGGACTTAATGGTTACACGGTAATAGTTATGGGTGCACAGAGGACAGAGTGACCAGAAACGCTATTACCAGGCATAGATTAAATTGGGATGTGTGCGAAGAAATTCATCAGAATATAAGAAACTCAAGCTGGGCATGGGGGCACACACCATTAGTTCCAGAACTTGGGAGTAAGAGGCAGGTGGATCTCTGTGAGTTCAAAGCCAGCCTGGTTTATATAGTGAGTTCCAGGATAGCCAGGATCATGAAAGAGACCCTTGTTTTTGTTTGGGTTACTATTACTGTGATGTAGTACCATAACCAAAATCAGGTTGAGGAGGAAAGGGTTTTTTGGTTTACATTTCTATACCGCAGTCCATCACTGAAGGAAGTCAGGACAGGAACTCAACCAGGAGGGGACCTGGAGGCAGGAGCTGTTGTAGAGGCCATGGTAGGGTACTGCTTACTGGCTTGCTCAGCCTGATTTCTTATAGAACCTAGGACCACAAACCCAAAAATGGCATGACCTACAATGGGCTGGGCCCTCTCCCATCAGTTACTAATTAAGAAAATGCCCTACAGCTGGATCTCATGGAGGGATTTTCTCAATTGAAGTTGCCTCCTTCCAATTAGCTCTAGCTGTGTCAAGCTGACATAAGACTAGCCAGCAAAGCTGGACTGAAAACAAAGCAGGGGTAAAGAAACTCAGCCGCACCCTGTAGTGGGATTGTGCTGGTAATGTAAATATTTGTCCCACCTATGGGTTTAATAAAAGCTGATTGGCCAAAGGCAAACAGGAAGTGTGGGCGGGGCTACCAGGTTAAGAAAACTTGGGAACATCTCAGAGCAGAGACAAATGCCAGAGATCCACCAGAGACACAGCAGGAGACACATAGGAAAGAAGTTGAAATGCTGCTCTGAGAAAAGGTATCCAGCCACATGGCTGAACAAGATGGGTTAGTTCAGATGAAGCAGTTAGCAAGTCATATGCCTGGGCTCTAGGTCAATCAGCGTAAAAATAATATAAGCTTGTGTGTGATTATTTGAGACTAAGTGGGGCTGAGAGTGGGACCAAACCTCTGGTCCAGGCCGGGAAGTTGGGGCCAGAACCATTTACAGCAGTACTTCAGTGTCTCGGCATGATTAATCTTATGTCCCAGATTAATTGTATATTCTTACCCTGGCCTGCACTTGTTCCAAGTTAGGACCATACTGTAGAAGCAGAGCTGTCTGTAATGGCTGGGAAATGGCGTAAGAATTTCATAGGCAGATCTGAAGTTGGGGGCACATCTACAATTCCAACAAGTAGAGGCAGAAAGGTCACCTGAGCCGTGTGTAGAAAACCTATCTCAAAAACAACAAAAATATTTACATCTCAAACTGTGGATAATTTCTTAACCTTAGTTTGCAAATTTCTACTAAGTTTACTTTATTGATTGTAGGCAGGAGACTTTAATACAGTCATTTCTTCCCCATGCTAACTGGTTGCCACCAGCAGAGCCAGGTTTGGGTGGGTGAGTAGCCACAGATAATGGAAGCTGCTAAGAAATCAGTAGACAAAGAAAGGCAGTGGGCAGGATGGAGGGTCACCTAGAGCAGGCTGAATCCACTACCCACTTTCATCACAGAAGACAGAAATCAACTCTGGGGGAGGCTCCAGAACTAGGCATTTCTTCTTTTTATTTGCTTATTTATAAATATTTAAATAGATATTTATTGTATTTATGTTAGGACTAGAACCCTTGACCTTGGGCTTGTTCTAGGTAGGAGCTTGACTGAACTGCAGTCCCCAGCTCTGCAGCAGCTGATTTCTAAATGTAAGATGGTGGTGATGGGAAAGGTTGTCACTGGATTTTCAGGAGTGGCTACCACGCTAAAGGGGTAAGAGTAACGGGAGCTTATGTTCCTTTTCTGTTGCTGTGGTAACAAGTTACCCCAAGCTGGCTGGGTTAAACAACACAGATTGGTTGTTTTACATCTGGAAATTACAACTGCATAATCAAGTTTTACATTGCTAGAACCAAGGTGTCGAACATCAAAGTCACCCTGGGGCTTTTTTTGGTGGTTCAGAGCCTGTTTGGTTCCTAATGTAAGCTCCTGGCTTATAAACACTATTCTGAGCATGGCACACCTGAATCCAGAACCTGAAAGTTTCTCAGCCAAGATGGGGTCTGTAGGGTGTTTCCTGAGGTTTTGGTCCCTGAGTAGATGGGGCTTGTTATACCAATAAGCTGTCTGGCCAGCCCTGTAGTGACAGACCTTTCTAAGCTGGCATCTTCAGGGACATTGGGAATGCATGCTATGAGCTTATCTATTGTCTGTATGTATCTTTACCTGTGTCTTTAGAGAAACTGAAATCTGTACAGGTAGAGAAAGGCAAAAGCTTTGCTTCTAAGGCCCCTTGATCATGGAACACATCTCAGCCTAACCCCCAACATAGTCTCCAGTCAGAGCTCTTCACCCTCAGGGTGTTGGACTCAGTAGTGACACCCCTTCCCCTGGCTCCAAGATGGAGGCTTTGCCTTATGTCCATGTCCAGAAAGGAGGCTGTCTTCCTCTGTAATTGGGTCTGGAAAGTACACTGAACTATATTCTCTATTCTGTGAACTTGAAAGATACACAGCATGGCGAGGGTGATGTGAGGGCAGCATGTGCTGACTATGGATTCTGGAGATTCTGTACAGTGCTTGGTCTGTGGCCCTATGCAGCATAGAGCCGGGCTGGGAAGAACAAGGCTTGTGGCGCAGGGGCCAGAGAGCATCATCTAGCTTCTTGAGGCTGTGTGTCTCTGGTGACTCCATGATACTCTGATGTCTGTTTCTGTCTCAGTATCCACTCTGACTCTGATGTTCCCGCCTCCCTGTTAGGAGGACCATGTGATAATACTGAATAATGATGGCCCTCTCTTTACCTCTAGATCCTTCCGAATCATTCTACAGGGTCTGTTTTCTTCATAAGAAACCATATGTAGAGCCTCCAAGCATAGACACAATGTCTGTGGGTAGCATTCTGCCCACTAGAGAGCTGCATTCTGAGCCCTGCCCATCACCTCCCTACCCTGGAGTAGGCTTGTGTTCTCTTCCCATGGTAAATGTCCACCATCAATTAAAATGCTACATACCATGGTGACATGTCAAGAGTAAGCTCACTGCATACTTTTCCTGTGTTTCATCAGAACTTGGCTGTGAGTGAGGAGCTTGAGGGTTTGGTCTCTATTGCTATCACTCATCCTGTGTCGGTATAAACTCAACCCCAAGTGGTAGTTGAGAAGAAAAACTTGTTTTCTCACTGGCCATGTCAGATTGTAGCTCAAAATCTAAGTCAACAAAGGATGCATGGCTCCTTCTACCCCTGTACATCACCTAAGCCGGCATCTATTGAGAGCACTGTTCCTTTGGGGAAGTGTCTGGGGCGTGGCTTGGACTTCTGTCTGGAAGGGAAGATGGTGTATGAAACACAGCTTGAGTCTTGATAGGTCCCAGCAGATCTACAGCAACAGAAATATGGTTCCTGAGGGAAAGATCCCCAAACTCTTAGTATGGGTTCCCTTCCTGGTGAAGTGACCTGAAAAGTCAGAGCTAGGGGTTCAGGCCCAAAAGCCCGCTCCTCTGTGCTGGGGATTCTCATTTCTATCACTGGGAAGAAGGCAGCAGCACTGTTTCTGGAAGAGGTGTCTTGTGTTTTTGATGGCTAATTGAAGGGAATATGAAAAGGTTATTATGATTTGTACATGTGATATGTGTGTTTGTGTGCATGCATGTGATTGGGGTAGATGTGTGTATCTGTGTCCATATGGAGGCCAGAGTTTAATGTCTTGTGTCTTCTGCAATCAGTCTCTACTTTTCTTTAGCAAAGCAAAAGAGCCTAGAGCTCTCTGATTCAGCTAGACTGGTTATCTGGGATGCTCCTGGGATCAGTTCTGGGATTGTAGTTATGTACCACCACACCCAGCTTTTTCTGTGGGTGCTCCAGATTGAAACTGAAGTGCTTATGTTTACATAACAATCATAGACCACTGACCAAGTCATCATCTCCCCAATCTGCCTTAGTAAAATCTTGATGGAAAGGTACTAAACTGGTGTGAAGAAAGCCCACTGTGGCCCTTGGTGGGCAGACAGGACAGCAGAGGGTCAGCCTAAATGTTGGACCCATTGTGTTTTGCATTAGTTCTCCTGGCCAAAAAAAAATACAATAAAAATAAATATAAAAATGTCAGAGCCATACAGATCTTCCGCTAATCTCCCAGAAGGGAAAATTTGGCAAGTCCAGGTCTGGGCACTGCCCACTGAGGTTCCAGGCCCCTGTAATGTTTGGTAATGTTGTGCCCTGGTCTTGAGGCCCCCAAAAAGATCACCAGAGATTTAAACTCTTCAAAATACAAAAGCAAGATTAATTGAAAAGTTACGAGTCGTGTGACAAGGCCCTTGCTCTGACACACAGGCATGACAGTGGCCAGAGGAGGTGCTGTGATTTTGGGAACTGGGTTTTTAAGGTAAAAAAGTCACAAAGTTAGGCAAGAATCACAAGGTTATTATTTTAGCTGGCTGATTGCCAAGCCCTTTCTTTGACTACCTCCTAGGTTGGGTCTTTCCAGACCATCTCCAGTTCTGAGACATTCCATGGAAAATTAACTGTTATCAGCCCCTAAGCTACCTTTCCTGTTTGACCTTTGTTCCTATGCAGACTTTAGGCTTGTTTAGAAGCTGAGAACCTTTGCTCAAAAAATGGAGGTGCTTTTCTAGTTCTTCAGGTGATAGGGCAGGATTCCAGGACAGAGTTTACATTAGTGTTCGTGGACAAAATGTATAGAGCCCAGGATATGACCCGTGCTCATCTGAAAACCACCCTCAGCCTGCGGCTTTCTGCACTGGGGTCTGAGCTGGGGTCTGCACTGGGGTCTGAGCTGGGGCCTGAACTAAGGTCTGCACTGGGGTCTGTACTGGGGTCTGAGCTGGGGTCTGTAATGGGGTCTGAGCTGGGGTCTGCACTGGGGTCTGCATTGGGGCCTGCACTGGGGTCTGAGTTGGGGCCTGAACTAAGGTCTGCACTGGGGTCTGTACTGGGGTCTGAGCTGGGGTCTGCACTGGGGCCTGAGCTGGGGTCCAGCTGCTAAGCAGAGCTTGCTGGGCTCACAAGCAGGCAAGTATCTTTGCAGAGGCTTTGGTGGTTACTGTGTTCTGGATGGAGTCATTGACCTTAGATCCACCTAAAAGCTGCCTGGCAATGCAGAGGCTTTACAAGAGGGAATGGAGTTTCTTCTCATTAATCTTGTTCATCCTATGCATGATGAGTAGTTTGTCAGCCTGACACAATGTGGAATCCCGAGAAGGAAGTCTTAATGAGAGATTATCTAGATCAGGTTGGCATGTCTGTGGGCTTGCTGTTTGCCTTTACTGATGTGGGAGGACATAGCCCGAAAGGAGGCAGCACCATTCCCTGGACTGGGGCCCTGGACAAAGGGAGAGTAGAGAAAGCTATCCAGACACCAGTGTATGTGCATCTTCTCTCTGTCACTTGACTGTGGCTGTTGTCTGAAGTTCCTGCTTAACCTGCTGTGATCCAGAACTGTGAGCTAAATACCCCTCCCCCAGTTGCTTCTTGTTGAGGTATGTTATCACAGCAAACAGAAAGAAAACCAGAACCCTGGACACACGAGAGATACATGCCCAGCACTCATAGGAGTCTGTCCAACCCTCCTGGCTGGCAGGTGCTATGGGTTTAGCTTACTCTGAGGTTACGTCATTATTTTGCTCTTTATGATTCCTAGGTTTGTGCCCTACATGCAAGTAAATATCACACATGACCCTTGAAAACTGTACCATGAGAGCTGGCCCAGTATGTTTAGTGAAGCACACAAGTGTTAGGCCTTTATGCATAGTGGCTTTAACTTACTGCACCCTTGAAATCAAGTGTGAGCAGAATGTGTCTCTGCCACCCTCATAGGCCTGTGAAAGCCTCCTTCTCCCCCACTAACTTGCCCTCAAAGCCTCTAAAATGCTAACATGCTGCATTTTCCTTGAACTGGTTTCCTTAGATTCTCACTCTAGGTTTTACAGCACCCTCGGGTTCCTCCAGTCCTCTTAGGGGCTGGTAAAGAATTCTCAAAATCATTTGCTTCCAACAGAAAACCAAATCTGCACAATACAGCAGTTTTAGTTGCATTGGAAAAAGCATAGAAGGAAAGTGCCATCAAATCCATGTGAGCAGACTGGGTGTCACACTCTGAGAGCTTATATTAGCTGCCCTAGGGGGAAAAATAGCTTCCCAAAACCAATGCCTTTTCAGAGACAGTTAGGGATGTGTGGGGGCTTGGAGCCGAACTATAACCATACAAGGTTTCTGTTCTACAAATACTTATATTTATTTTTCCTTTTCATGGAAAAATAAATATTCTTTAAAAAAATTATTTAAAGGGTTTTTTTTTACATACCAACCACTGTTCCCCCTCCCTCCCCTTTTTCCAGGCACTTCTCAGTTTCCCCCACCCCACCCCATCCACTTCTCAGAGAGGGTAAGGACTCCCAAGGGGAGTCAGTACAGTCTGGCACATCAAGTTGAGACAAGACCATGTCCCTTTCCACAGTATCAGGCTAAACAAAGTATTCCTCTGTAGGGAACAGTCTCTAAAAAGCCAGCTAATGCATTACAGATAAGTTTTGGTCCCACTGCCAGGGGCTCCACAAACTATCCACACCACACAACTGTCGTCCACATTCAGAGGACCTAGCTGGGTCTCATGCAGATTCCCCAGCTGTCAATCCAGAGTCAGTGAGCTCCCAATAGCTCTGTGTGTTTCCTCATCATGAGTCTTGACCCTTTGCTCATATAATTTCTCCTCCTTCTCATCATTCTCTGGGAAGGGGAAATAGAGAAGATCTCTTAAGTAAATTGTGGCCATGGTGGGATGAAGTAAGGGGAGGTGAGAAGAGAACAGGAGGGAATGGGATGTTTGAATTGGGGAGGGACAGAGAGGAAAAACTATGAAATAGATACATGGATAGAGGGAGCTGTTTTGGGGTTGGGCAAAAACCTGGTGCTCGGGAAATACCCAAGAATTCAGAAGCATGACCTCAGCTAAGACTCCAAGTTATAATAGAGAAGATGCCTGAGCTGGCCTGATCCTGTAATCAAATTGATGACCACCCCAATTGTCATCATAGAACAAAGCTTCATCCAGCAACTGATGGAAGAAGAAGCAGAGATTCACATCTAAGCACTTGGTCAAACTCCTAAAAAATAAACATTCATACAGGTGAAGAATGTTATTAAGAACAAAATCCAACAAAGGTCTGAACAAGAAGCCTTGATAAGTGCATCCTTAGTGACAAGAATGTCACCATTTTGGGGTTGGAAAGATAGCTAATCAGTTAAGAATGTATAGTGTTCCTACAGATGGTTTGCTTGTTTTCCCAGCAGCTATGCGCACCTCTAGCTCCATGCGGCCTGACACCCTCTTCTGGCCTCCAGGGTTACCTACACTCTTGTGCACATTTCTAAACACAAAAATACACATACACACATAATTTTAAGAGTAAAATAAGCTGGGTATAGTGATTCACATGTTTAATCCTAGTACTTGGGAGGTGGAGACAAGTGGGTCTCTGAGTTCAATGCCAACTTGGTATACATAGCAAGTTCTAGGCCAACCTAGGCTACATAATGAGACTGTTTCTCAAAACCACAAGTTTAAAGTTTTAAATCTGTTAACAAAAATTTAAAAACTTGCAAAAGCCACCATCTGCTAAGCCTTTGTTAAGGAGCATGCTCAGAACCAGAAATCCTTAGCCTGGAGCATCCGCTTCCTGGCTTTTGACCAGGCACTGGAGAAGCAGCTGACCTCAGTGCCCAACTGTTGTGTGTACTCACAAAGTTGGAGGATGGAATGAACCAATATTTATAGAAATGTAAGGACAAATGTTGGCACGCAGTAAGCATTTGATCAGTATATGCTTGGTGAGATACTGGGCAAGGCTGGTGGGCTCATGTCTGGAGGGAGCCAGTGAAGTGCCGTGGCTGTGGTGAACCATAGCTCCTCACAGAGCCATGCGCCAGCTCTTAATTAAAACATGGATTCCACTGCTGGCTTTTGTGGTTAATATTTTGGGCAAGTCATTTATCTCCCTCCGCCTTGGGGTATTTGTAGGGAATGCTGGAATACAGTGACAAATAGGCTTCATAATTTCTGTGGCACAGCACAGCACAACTTTATTTCCTGCCCTAGGACAAATTCTGGGCAGGTGTTGTGATCACGAAGGCAGCTGCCCTCTGCACAGTCACTGGGGATCCAGGCTGATTCTGGCTTTCAAATCCCACTGGGAATCAACATCCTTGTTGTCATGGTGGGAAGGGCATTGAGTTATGCCTGTGTGATGTTTCCAAAACTCACTTAGAGACAGCATTCAGCACTACCACAAAGAGCTGATGGGTAGAGTGTGATGATGTGGCTACACCGAGTGGCAAGAGAGCCTACATGTTATCCATAATGTGTCCAAGACCTTGCTAGATGCCTCCACTTGCTCATTTATAAAATCCCAGGTGATGATCCTTGACACCCTGACTTACAAAGGGTAATCATGGAAGCTACATGTTCTAAAAGGTGCAGAGCCACCTGAGCTGGAAATAACCCTGCAGGTGGGGAAGGGGAAGGGATCAATAATTGTCTGGGTGCAGTGGCTTTGGCTCAGGAGAGTGAGATGGAAATCTGTTGGCATCTGTGCATCACCCATTTAGTGTCTCCTGACCAAATCAATTGAGCTCAAGAAATTTACATATAGGGTAGGATGACAGGGGTCCCTTGGCAAGTCTGCTAACTCCCCAGGGAGAGCAGGTATGGATTAGAATGAGGGTGCAGTAAGACCTGCAGACTGGGTGCAGGCTGAATTCAGACCAAGGGATCAGGACAGCTTCCTGGAATGGAAAGAATGTGACCAGTAAGTGAAGGAGAGACTGAGCAGCCTGTGAAGGTCCTAGGGGAGGAAGAGTAAGAAACTGATGTGATCGAGTCCTGGCTGGAGAAAGCCTCAGGACCAGAGACATTGGTGTACAAGGCAGTGTTCTGGAGGCCATTGTAAAGTGTCATGGAAGGCCACCTTCCCTTTTCTCCAGCCACGGTGATATATATTTAAAACTCTGACTGAACCATCTCATCTACAGCCAGTTCTATCTGTTCCACCATGTACATTACTAACCAGTCCCAAGAATGATAAGCACCTAGGGAGAAGGTTATGCCCTGTGCTTAGACTAAATCTGATTGACAAAGGTCACCCTCATTCTCAGCACAGGAGCTGAGTGTAGAATGTATGTGTCTTCAAATGCATGTACATGCAAGAGTCTCTCTCTCTCTCTCTCTCTCTCTCTCTCTCTCTCTCTCTCTCTCTCTCTCTCTCTCTCTCTCTCTCTGTGTGTGTGTGTGTGTGTGTGTAGCCAGACCACCTGATTTAGGGGTGAGTTCTATTTCTCAGAAGTCATTTCAGGTGAGAGTGACCTGATTCTCCGAGACATCTAGCTGAGTTGATCTTCCTGGAACCATGACTAATTTTTGATTCTCTGGTTCCATCCACCAGGCATTAGCCAAAGTACCAAAATATACCCTCAATTTGCAGAGAAGTGGAAAGTGTTCAAACACAGAATCAAAATAAAGGATAATTTTCCATCCGTCCCCAAAGCCGCTCATTTTCCAGCAGCATAGAAGCAGAGTAGGTAGTAGTGGGCACATGTGGGAAGAGCAAATCAGTGCATTAGTGGTCCTCCGGAGAGGACCGCACACACCAGTGAACTGCTCTGGACAGAGGCTGCAGCCAGGAGCCAGCGTTATTGTGGACTCCTCAGCTTCCACCAAGCAGCTTGCTGAAGGCAAGAGCATTGCAGGAATGAGAGGAAGCCACTTGTCCCTCGTCCATCTGAGCTCAGCAAAGGAACAGATTTCTCTGGGTCCCACAGATCACACATGTGGGTTAGCCAGGAAGAGCACATCTGCTCTTCCTGCCCTTTTTTTTTCCTCACACAGCCAGTTTGGTTTGGGGCTGAAGTGTATATGATGAGGCAGTTCTCACTGACCTCAGAGGCTGCCAGGGATCCTGGGGAATCTGCACTATCTGCCCCAACTTCAAGGCCACCTTTGGCTGACCTTCACCCTACTCTTCTAGTAATACATCTCCCCCCAGCCCCTTCCAGTATTTTTTTCCTGACTGTGTTTCAATGTGTTCCCTCTGAAGTTCCTTTATCAGAAACCTGATTCCCAGTGCAGTAGTGTTGGGATATGGGCACATGAGAGGTGAGCACGTCAAGAGGTC
The DNA here is from genome assembly GCA_004025045.1 of Sigmodon hispidus. Classification (NCBI taxonomy): domain Eukaryota; kingdom Metazoa; phylum Chordata; class Mammalia; order Rodentia; family Cricetidae; genus Sigmodon; species Sigmodon hispidus. The sequence continues at coordinate 70,964 of PVIH01010275.1, forward strand.
CTGCCCTCAGGCATAGGCTAAAGTCATCACTGCTTGACCAGGCTAGTTATCATGGGAGTCCCGGCCCTCTTACACCCTTCCATCTTCTGTGAGACAATATGGCACAGAGGCCCTGGCCAAACGCCATATCATGCTCTTGGACTTCCAAGCCTTTAGAACAGTGAATCAAAGAAACCTCTTTATAAATTACCTAGCCAGTGGCCTTCTTTCATAGAAGGAACAAAAACATAAACAAAACAAAAGCAAAAAGATGCAGATTTGAGACTGTAGCTTTAGCCACAGTGCATTCTCTTCCTTCGAGACCCAGCTGAGGCCTCCTGTCTGTCTGTTCTCTGCCTGATTCCTCCTCACTTGTGGAGGCTGCACTGTGATGCTGTCTCCCAATCTCCTCCCAATGGCCCAGCCACTAAACACTATACCTGGACCAAGTTCCCACAATGGAGATTAAATGTTAGTGCAGGGAGCCTTGGGAGACACACTCAACCCCTATCTAAATCAGAGCAATACCAACACTCATTTACTTATATATTTGATTTAAAAACAAAAACAAATAGGTTCTTACCATGAGGTCCAAGCTGGCCTCCCCCTACTATGTAGCCTAAGCTGGCCTCAAATTCTCTTCAATCCTCTTGCCTTAGTTTTCCAAGTTCTGGGATTATAAGCATACACCACCACACTGGGCTTCAATGTCTAGTTTTAATCGGCAAGTCACTGCCAGGATACAAAACTATTTTTCTGTAAAAAGCAATAATTTTTCTTCAGGACCTTTTCTTATTTTTTCTTTTTTTACTATATAAAAGACATTTGTATTGATTTTTTTTAAAAAAGATACAGCATTGAGAATATATTTTTATTGAATTTTTATAAACAATAATCTCATTTGTAACAATAGCTAACACACATTAATAAAAATCTTGGACTAAGCAACCAATAAGATTAATATTAAATATACAAAGAAGTCTAGAATACTTAACATTATGTAAGCTGAAAAGTGGACAATATCTTAAAGGGAGAAACTTGATAAACACAGCTTCAAACTTAAAATAGTTGTAGTTTGTTCTCATGTAGGCATATTAAACAATGAAAATAAGTGTTCTCTGTGTCTCTTTTCTCTAAAATACATGGAACATAAAAAATAGCATCCAAAGCACCTCGAGCAAGGTTAGGCTCAGCTACAGATGAGGAAAGCACACTAGGTCACAGCTAATGCCCACGGATGCACTATGACCACTACAAATTTTCAGGACCTTTTCTATGGTTGGTTCATGATTGGTGTCCAGTAGATACCTACTGAAGTACTGATGTAAAATGGTAAGCTTTTCCCAGCATGATATCAAGCATGCAATACACACTCAACTAACAGGTCTATGTCCTACAGATTTGAGGTGATAAAAAGCTGAGTTAGTCAATAAAGCATCTGTCACAAGAGGCTGAGGCTCTGAGTGAAAGTCTTTGGCACCCACATAAAAGCTGGGCATGATTGCATATGAGGAGTGGGGACAAGTGCATTACCAGAATTCCCTGGCTTGTTAACTTATCCAAATCTCTGATTTCAAGGTTCAGTTTGAGACCATCTCAAGAAACTTGACAGAGAGCAAATGAAGATATCCTGACATAGACCTCTGGCCTCCACACAAGTACATACACACACACACACACACACACACACACACACACACACACATACACACACACTGAAAATAAATAATGTTTTTAAGGAGAATTCTGACTTTACATTCTGAAGGGGGAGATAGGTTAAACTGGGGTTCCAAGAGACAGCATGGCTTTCCATATTGTCCTGGCACTCTATTGATGGCTGTGTGAGATGAGTGTGGGTGCTGGGATCTCTGGAATTCTCCACACTATAACTTTTATCCCCTGAAAAGATAGGTTAGTTAGGACTGGTGCTCTTGAGCTGGCTATTAAGCAGCTGAGACACAGCCCCTTGTTAGTGAGGATGGACTCATTGTTGAAGCCACATTGCTTACCTATCATTATTTGCTGGCCTCATGAGAATGGAGACCCAGAGGCTGCTGATAATGAGTAAGAAATGGCCCTTCTCCCCAGCAAATGGGAAGGCCATGGAGCCAGAGCTGAGGAGTATTATCAGGCAGGGCGTTATCAATGGCTCCTAATTTAACTTGCTCTAATTCCCCCTAAGCAGTTCTTTTTTTCACATTGAAGAAGGAAGGAGCTCTGCTCTGCCAGCCTAACATGCATAAGGGTGGACAGGGTAGAGGAGGGACACGGCCTTCCTGGAGCACAGAATGGCAGGCTCTGCTCTTAGCCAGCTCTATGTAGGCTACAATGTCTATAATGAGCTAATCCACACAGATGGAAATAACCAACAAGCATCAATTGCATTTTTAACCAAAGGGATGCATAATTTATAAAAGTCCTTCAGACATCAAGCCAGCCCTGGGCCTGTCTGCCAAAACAGCAGAAAGGCTGTAACATCCGTGGACCCAAGAGACCACAGAGCAGAGTGACAAGGCAGAGTTTCAGAGGCTTTTAGTGGTAATGGTTCTGTCCAGTGATTCCTTAACAAAGTCATTCATAGGCAGGTTAGCAAGATGTAGTGGTTCCAAGGGGTTTAAAGAGGACTGAGTCTATGGAGGTCAAGGTCAGTTCTTAAAGGTAAATTTGACAATAGGTCCAAGTTGAGCTTCAGATGGATGATGCCATCCATAAGATGAGTACGGTAGGTGTGACAGCCAACAAGTGTAAAAGGAGACTATACTAGATGTGGCCTTCCTATGTTCAGTTCTGTACATTTGACCCACTGCTAAAGCATGTAACTGACCTGGGAGACGTCCATGGAGGGTTCTCTGTATACCAGCTACATATCAAAGAGGTGTGGAAGGCATGAGCCTCAAATTCCAGGGTGTGCCTGTTGCTGATATTCTCTGAATGACAGTCACCTCATCAGTTCCTTGGGCCGACTCTGATCTTGCACAGACAGAGGCTGTGGTCCTTTACCTTTCAGCAGCCATAAAGCCTTTGTTTTTAGGCTTTGGAAAATCCAGAGAACAATAGGGACTTTCTTCCTAAACCCTAAGTTTCTTCCCATCATGCTTATCACTCTTCCCTGAACCCACAGCTCCCCATTCTCACAGCCACAGACTCTGTCTTTCAGCCTTTGGATGGAATAAACCCCTGCTTGAACCTTTGCCTGGACCTGGATGCTCTGCTCTCAAGTCTGCTGTGGCTGCTGCTTCCTCACTGCCTAGTGTTCATACAGATGGCAATTCCCCAGAGAGATGGTCACTGACTGTCCCATCTCACGGGGCTCCCCTTCCTCTATAGCCAGCATCTCAGAATCAATCTTACCTTAACTAGAAATGTTTGCTGCTTATTCTAGTGAGCATCAAGACATGACCATCTGGCTGAGTAAGCACTGACTCCCAGGTACCCAGGGTACTGATGTCAGGTGAAGGGACTAAAAAGTTAATCCTAGGTACACTTGCCACTTACTGAGCACATAGTTGTATGTTAGGCTTCATATATTAGCCTACCTAACTGCCCGTTACACCAGTTCTATGTGATGGCTTGGCAGTGTTATGCTTCCCTCGCATGCAGGGAATGGAAAACTCAGATGAGAGTAAGCATATGAGTAAAGCCTGCCTGTCAGTAAGCACTATAGTAGGGTCTAGACTCAGGTCTACAGGACCTGGAATCTTGTACACATTATCTAAAGGAGTGAAAAGCTGAATATGTTATCCACCGTCCAAACTCTGGCACCCATGGTTCAGTTGATCCTGCTGGTCTCTTCCATCATTCTCTACCCATTACAGCTCCAGCCATGGATGCAGAGCCATTGAGATTTCTCCTGTGTATCCTGCATTGGCCTACAGGCTGATACAACAAAATACCATGGACTGGATAGATTAAACAACAGGAAATATTTTCTCAGTTTTGGAGATTGCAAGTATGAGATCATGGAGTCAGCAGGATTGGTTTCTACTGAGGCTTTTTTCCTAGGGCCACATATGCTGCTTTCTTGCTTTATATTCACTTGGCCCTTCTTCTGCAGACATCAAAGGGGTTTAGTGCCTCTTCTTACTAGGGTACCAACTTATTAGATCAGGGCCCATCTTTATGACTTGTCTCCTGGAAAGCCAGATTCCAAATGCAGTCATATGTGTAGCTTTTCAATACTTGGATTTGGAAGAAAGACAACAGAATCTAGAATATGTCAATCATACCCAACTGTGTTTGGTTTTTTTGTTTGTTGCTGTTTTATTTTGTTGCTGCAACAAAATACCTAACAAGAACTTGGAGGAACAAAGCATGAAGCATTTATTTTGGACCCAGTTTGCAGGAACTTCCCATTGTGGTGGGGAAGGCATGGCAATGGGAACATGAGGTGGCTGGTCACATTCCAACCACAGTCAGAGAATAGAGAGGGAGAAAGTAGTGTTCAGCTGCACACTGCCAGTTCTGTTTAATCTGGGGAGTCTGATGAGTAGTGACTCTTCCCATTTCAGTCAATGCACTCCAGATACTCTACCACAGCTGTTCGCAGAGGCCTGTTTCCTAGGTGATGCTGGATCCTGTCAAGTAGACAGTATTACATACATATCATCACACTGACCGGTTATGCTAACAAAAAATATAGCTGCCAATAAGTGCTTTAAGCCTTAATGAAGATAGAAATTTATGAGTTTGGGATCATGGACTGAGTGTGCTATGTGCACTCTTAGCAGTGAAAGTGGCCTCTGGAATGGGCTCTGGACACCCCCATGGAAGCCTCTTGGTTCTGAAGGGCCACTGGGGCAGACACATGTTAAGAATGTCTCAATTAGATAATCAATTAGCTTAATTTCAAAGTGGCCATCAGGGAGAGATGCTTCTGAAATTGTTTAGTCTGCAAGACACATCAGAGAGACATGTGCGTCAGCATTATATCATGCCCCAGCCTCCAGAGTTTAGGCAGGATATGAGAAATCTGGAAGAGGTCCAGAAATAAACAAGGCTGGATGAAGGGGAAGAAAATGAGGCTGTGAGAGAAGGTAATAAGAGTTGTGGGCTTTTTATTGTTTCAAATCCCAAGGCCTGAGAGAGTCTGGCAAATAGGCAATTTACTGTCTTCTAGGAGGTTAAAGGAGAAATGCTGACCAGTTTTCTCAGAAAACTTAATAGAAATTTGGTCTCTAGCCCAGCAAAAGAGTTAATTTTGAAGGATGCAAATAATCCATTATTTAGATTTTTAGCGTGAGTCAAGACTGAATTGGCCAGCAAAGAAATCACACCCTATGGTCTTGTCCTGGTTGCTACCTATCTTGAAAGGTTTAACATGAAAGAAGGTTCCAGACTCTCCCAGGATGGAATTCCAGCCCCATGGGTCCTGGGGTGAACTCTAGGGACCCCAGGAACTGTCATTTGTTGGGACATTTTTTTTTCCTTTATTTTGTATTTATTAAAAAAAGAAACACACAGTAAAAAGAATTTAAAATGTGGAAGAGTTAACAATAACTATATAGAGGATAAGAATGATAAGCATGGCTTATCAAGGGTAGACATACAAATAAGATTGCTACACCTAAATTTTCTTTGTGTTCATCTTTCCCTCTGAATTATTTTTTTCCATCCCTGTATATCCTTATTCAAGGTCTCTTCCCCCTCCCAACACATCTGGTCACTTTTTTTTTTTTTTTT
>PVIH01010276.1:0-35000 GCA_004025045.1 Sigmodon hispidus
TAATGTCTGGATCCTCAATTCTATTCCATTGGTCCACAAGTCTGTTTTTATGCCAGTACCAGGCTGTTTTTATTACTGTAGCTCTATAGTATAGCTTGAAGTCAGGGATGGTGATACCTCCTGAGGTTCTTTTGTTGAGTAAAATTGTTTTGGCAATCCTGACTTTCCTGTTATTCCAAATGAAATTGAGTATTGTTCTCTCAAGGTCCAAAAAATATTGTGTTGGGATATTGATGGGCAGTGCATTGAATCTGTAGATTGTCTTTGGTAGAATTGCCATTTTTACTATGTTGATCCTACTGATCCAGAAACATGGGAGAGCTTTCCATTTTCTGATATCCTCTTCAATTTCTTTCTTCAATGATTTAAAATTTTTGTCAAATAGTTCTGTTACTTCTTTGGTTATAGTTACTCCAAGGTATTTAGTATTATTTGCTGCTATAATGAAGGGTAATGTTTCCCTTATTTCTTTTTCAGCTCTTCTATCTTTAGTTTATAGAAGGGCTGCAGATTTCTTTGAGTTAATCTTGTATCCTGCTACATTGCTGAAGGTGTTTATCAGTTGTAGCAGTTCCTTAGAAGAATTTTGTGAGTCATTTATGTATACAATCATATCATCTGCAAATAGAGATAGCTTCACTTCTTCTTTTCTATTTTGTATCCCCTTAATCTCCTTTTGTTCTCTTATTGCTTTAGCTAAAACTTTGAGAACTATATTGAATACATAGAGGGAAAGAGGACAACCTTGTCTAGTTCTTGATTTTAGTGGGATTGCTTTGATTTTTTCTCCATTAAGTTTGATACTGGCTGTCTGCTTCTTGTAAATCGTCTTTATTATATTTAGGGATTCTCCCTGTGTTCCTGATCTCTCCAGGGCTTTAATTATAAAGGAGTGTTGGATTTTGTCAAAGGCTTTTTCCACATCTAAGGATATGATCATGTGGTTTTGTTCCTTTAATTTGTTTATATTATGGGTAACGTTTACAGTTTTTCCTATGTTAAACCAGCTGTGCATTTCTGGGATGAAGCCTACTTGGTCATGGTGGTTGATATTTTTTATACATTGTTGTATACGGTTTGCTAAAATTTTGCTGAGAATTTTTGCATCAATATTCATGAGGGAAATTGGTCTGTAATTCTCCTTCTTTGTTGTGTCTCTGAGTGGCTTGTGTATTAGGGTAATTGTGGCCTCAATAAAGGAATTTGGCAATATTTCTTCAGTTTCTATTGTGTGAAATAGTTTGAGGAGTAATAGTAGTAATTCTTCTCTGAATGTATGGTAGAATCGGCACTGAAATTGTCTGGACCAGGGATTTTATTTTGGGGAGGCTTTTAATGATAGTCATAAATTTTTAATGACAATTTCCTTAAGGGTTATAGGTCTGTTTAAGTAACTAATCTGGTCTTCATTTAATTTTGGTAGATGGCAACTGTCCAGAAAATTGTTCATTTCTTCGAGGTTTTCCATTTTTGTGGAATACAGATTTTCAAAGTATGATCTGATAATTCTCTGGATTTCCTGGGGTTCTGTTGTTATGTCCCCCTTTTCATTTCTGATTTTGTTGATTTGAACACACTCTCTCTCTCTGTTTTTTGATTAATTTGGCTAAGGGCTTTTCTATCTTGTTGACTTTCTCAAAGAACCAACTCTTAGATTCATTGATTCTTTGTATTGTTCTTTTTGTTTCAATTGCATTGATTTCAGCTCTAAGTTTGATTATTTCCTGCTGTCTACTCCTTCTAGATGAGTTTGCTTCTAATTGTTCTAAGGCTTTCAGCTGAGCTGTTAGGTCTCTAGTGTGAGATTTCTCTAGGTTTTTCATGTAGGCATCTAACGCTATGAGTTTCATTTCATTGTGTCCCAGAAGTTTGGATATGTAGTGGATTCATTTTCATTAAATTCTAGGAAGACTTTGATTTCTTTCCTAATTTCTTCCTTAACCCAGAGATGGTTCAGCTGAGTTATGTTTAGTTTCCATGAGTTAGTAGATTTTCTTTGATTTTTGATGTTGTTGAACTCTAACTTTAGGCCCTGGTGGTCCGATATGTTACAAGGGATTATTTTCATTTTTTTGTATCTGTTGATATTTGCTTTATGACCAATTATGTGGTCAATTTTGGAGAAAGTTCCATGAGGAGCTGAGAGATATGTATATTCCTTTGCTTTTGGGTGGAAGCTTCTGTAGATATCTATTAAATCCATTTGCATCATAACGTCTTTTAGACTCCTTATTTCTATGTTGAGTCTCTGTCCAGTTGACCTATCCAGGGTTGAAGGTGGGGTATTGAAGTCTCCCACTATAAGGGTGTAAGAATTGATGTGGGATTTGAACTTTAGCAGTGTATCTTTTACATAGGTAGATGCCCGTATATTAGGGGCATAAATATTCAGGATTGAAATTTCCTCTTGAACAATTTTTCCTGTGATGAATAAGTAATGACCATCTTGGTCCCTTTTAATTGCTTTTAGCTTAAAGTCTATTTTGTTAGAAATTAGGATGGCAACCTCTGCTTGTTTCTTAGGACCATTTGACTGGAAAATCTTTTCCCAACCCTTTATTCTAAGCCTGTGTCTGTCTTTGCGGTTGATGTGTGTTTCTTGTAGGCAACAGAAGGATGGCTTCTGTTGTCGTATTCATCTTTTTAGTGTGTGACGTTTTATAGGAGAGTCGAGTCCATTGATATTAAGGGATATTAGTGACCACTGATTGATATTTTCTGTCATTTTTTTTGTGGTAACTTGTTTGAATTTCCTTTCTCTGGAGTATTCTTCTGTGAAATTATTGATTGTTTGTGGTTTCATTGATGTGTCTGGTGTCCTTAGGTTGGAGTTTTCCCTCTAATATTCTCTGTAGTGCTGGATTGATAGGTATTTTTCAGTCTAACTTTGTCATGAAATATCTTGTTTACTCATATGTCTATGGTGATTGATAATTTTGTAGGGTATAGTATTCTATTTTGACAGCCATGTACTTTTAGTTTCTGTATAACTTCTGACCAAGCCCTTCTGGCTTTCATCGTTTGCATTGAATAGTCAGGTGTTATTCTGATGGGTCTGCCTTTACATGTAAGTTGGCCCTTTTCTTTAGCAGCTCTTAAAATTTTTTCTTTGTTCTGTATGTTTTGTGGTTTGATTATAATGTGATGTGCTAACTTTTTTGGAGGGTCATATCTATTTGGTGTTCTGTAAGCTTCTTGTATCTTTATAGGCATTTCCTTCTTCAGGTTAGGAAAGTTTTCTTCTATGATTTTATTGAAAACATTATCTGTGCCTTTGAGCTGGTATTCTTCTCCTTCTTCTCTTCCTATTATTCTCAAATTAGGTCTTTTCATGGTATCCCAGATTTCCTGAACATTTTGAGTTATGGCTTTTTTGGTTTTAGTATTTTCTTTGACCAATATATCTATTTGAGCTACTGAGTCTTCCACTTCAGAGATCCTATCTTCCATCTCTTGAACTCTGCTGGTTATGCTTGTATCTGTGGTTCAAGCTTTTTTCTTCAGGTTTTCTATTTCCATCTTTGCCTCATTTTGTGCCTTTTTAAATTGTTTCTATTTCAGTTTTTAGTTCCTGGCATGTTTCTTTCATAGATTTGTTCATCTCTTCCAATTTTTTGTTTGTTTATTTTTTTCTATTTCTTTAAGGCATTTTTTCATATCTTCTTTGAGAGCTTCGATGTTTATCATAAAGGAATTTTTTGTGTTGCTTCCTTCTGTTTCCCCTTCATTGCTCAATTCAGGTCTTGTATTTGTAAGATCGCCACTTTCTTCTGAATTTACCTTGTTGTTCTTTGTATTATTATGTAAGTTGTTGCACTGATGTTTGCCCATGTCTTCAGTGGTTCACTATTAGATGGCTCCTAGTCAGTTGTGGCACACGGGCTTTTGTGTCTCCTGTCACCTCTGAATTAAAGGTCTGCTCAATTTCTACCTTGTCTCTGGGCAGGGAACTGGATTTTAAGTCTTCAATCCTTCTCTGATTGATCAGTTGGAGGAAGGTTACCATGCAAATTCTCTGAGCATCAGCTGGTGGGACCCTGGAGACCGAGTTTATGTCTGTCTGCTACAGAGTGTGTGGGGACAAGCTCCACAGACAGCCCCTGGTTCCGGAACTGGAATTTTCCCTGCAAGGATTCAGGCACTGGGGCCTGCTGAACCCACCTAACCTTTGGGCAGAGTCTGAGACTATCTTTCAGAGTCCTCAGTCCTTATTTGTTTGATCTGTTGGAGGTGGATGGTCATGCAAAATCCCTCAGCAGCAGCTGGGGGGGACCCTGGCAGACTGAGTTTATCTCTGTCTGCTACAGAGTGTGTCAGTGTCTGTGATCTTTAAAGGTAAGAACATGGCATCTGCAAATAGAGACAAATTAACTTGCTCCTTTCCTTTTTGTATCTTCTTACTTTTTTTCTCTTCTCTTATCAACTAAGTTTTCTTTTGCTGGAGGATAGTTTTTAAAACCTTTCAGAGTGATTTTCTGGATTTCACTGATATTTGCTGTACACCATACCCCATCTTCAGTTCATTAATTCAGATTTTTCTTTTGATTGATTTTTTAGGTAGAGTGTCATTAATTTTATTGCTTTTTTTTTTTTCTTAAATCAACCTTTTACTTGAGCAACTCTAGACACTGTTCTTTCAGTCTTGGTTTCATTTATTTTCATCCTCATCTATGGCACATCTTCCCATTACTGTTTCTTGGTCTGATTTGTTCTTACTTTTATAAGACCTTCAGATATATTTCATTGTTTATTTGAGAATGTAAGATTCATAGCTATAATTATACTGAGGACGACATTAATGTTTTTCAAATGTTCCATCAAGGTATTCTTTAATTTTTATTTATTTCTTGTGATTACTAATTTACTTCCACATTTTCTTTAATAATTTACTAATATTTAAAGTCTGTTAGTTACCATAAATTTGCTGCTGACATCCAGTTTTATTCCACTATAATCTAATAAGAAATAAGATATTATTTGAGGTTTTTTTCTTCAATAAGCCTTGTTTTTTATCCTGAATGCTGTCTACTTTAGAGAAGTGTTACAGACTGTTGAAAAGAATTTCTATATTTATCTGTTAAAGACATTTTATCTGTGTTGTGGTTTAATTTTAAGGTTTCTTTGTTGATTTTTAGCTTAATTGATCTTTCTAAAGCTGAGATTGAGGTATCATTCTCACCCAATATTAGTGCATCTGTACACACCTGAACTTAATGTCCATTGTTGATTGCTTTATAAAACATGAAGCCCCAACATTCAAAGCATATATATTTACAGTTGATAAATCTTCATACTGAATTGTTCTTTTTATCTATATGCAGAATTCATCTTAATTTCTGTTTGGTATCTATTTTTTAAGTGTCAGAATATCTATAGTATCTTGCTTTAAACATTAATTTGTTTGAAAGACTGTTTCTCACTCATTAACTCAGTATGTGGAATGTTTAACATTAAAGTATTTTTTCGAGTTCTAGATTTTTATCTAATCAGTCTATATTTATTTACTGGAGAGTTGAGCATATTGACATTTAAGATTATTATTCAGAAATATTTAATAAATTACTGTAATTTTGTTTTTCTTATTGGTTGAATTATAATTTGTTATTTTCATTTCCCTCTTACTATGACAGATTTTTCTGGTTTGTTCTGTGGAACACGACTCATGACTAATTCCTTTCTAGATTTCTTTTGTTCATCTATACCTCTGATAAAATTTATTCTTTTTCATTCTTCTTCCTATCCCTATCACTATCTTCTGGTAGTTCTTGGTATGGAGTGCCTTACCTTATAATTGTCTTGAAACATTTTCAGTTATCAGACAACTTTTAAAGATATCTTTGTTGAGAAGAAGAATCTTTTTGGGCAGTCATTTGCTTTCAAGTCTCAAAGTACATTATTGCTCATGTTTTATATTTATTTAATTTTTAAATTTCTTATTTTTTATTATGAATAAAGTCATATTTTCTATCTGCATATATCCTTATTCAAGGTCCCTTCTACCTCCCATCCCTTCTAGTCACCCTCTCTTCTCCACATCTCCCCATCTCCTTCCCAGCAAGGGCAGGAGGTCCCAAGGTCCCAATATTGTTCAGTTCAGCCTCCACTCCTGACAGATCCAGTTTCCTCACCCCAACATCAAGACTGAGTCAGGTGTTCCTCCAGAGGGACTGGGATCCAAGGTGCCAGTCCAAGGTGTTTCAGATCCCAAGCTGCTCAGTGTTTGTGGTTTGCAGCTTGGACATGCTTTGCTTTTTGCTTTTTCGTTTAGAGTCCACTAATGAGTGAGTACATCCCCTGCTTATCTTTCTGGGTATAAGATACCTCTCTCAGGAGGATATTCTCCAAATCCATCCATTTACTTGCAAATTTTAGGATATCAGTTTTTCTTACAGCTCAGTACTAGTCTATTGTGTAGTAGTTTGTTAATCCATTCCTAGTTGAAGGGCATCTAGGTTGTTTCCAGGTTCTTGCTATTATGAATAATGTTGCTATGAACATAGTTTAGCTAATGCCTTTGGAGTGTGAATGTGTGTCTTTAGGGTATACACCCAGAAGTGGTATTGCTGGATCCTTGGGGAGATTGATTCCCAGTTTTCTGAGAAACTACCATACTGCATACCAGAGTGGCTGAACAAGCTAACACTCCCACCAACAATGGAGGAGTGTTCCCCTTGCTCTGCAACCTCTCCAACATAGGCTGTCATCTGTGTCTTTTATCTTAGTCAGTCTGACAGGTATAAGGTGGTATCACATAGTTGTTTTGATTTGCATTTCTCTGATGGCTAAAGATGTTGAACACTTTTTCAATTGCCTTTCAGCCATTCATAATTCTTCTGCTAGAATTCCCTTTTTAGTGCTGAACCCTATTTTTTGATTGAGTTACTCAAGGTTTTGGGCTCTAGATTCTTTAGTTCTTTAAATATTTTTGATATCAGTCCTCTAATACTTGTAGGTTTGGTGAATATCTTTTCCCACTCTTTAGGCTGTTGTTTTGTCCTATTGACAGTGTCCTTGGCTTTACAGAAGCTTCTCAGTTACTGTAAACTGAGGTCCCACTACTTGATTGTTGTTTTTAGTGTCTGTGGTCACCTGTATTACACATGTTTTTTAGCTTTTAGGGTTACTGATGAAAAATTTAATGTTATGCATCTACCTTGGCATCTTTTTCTATACCATTTCTTTGCTTTTTATCTCAACATTTTTAATATATTGTTGAAGGAGTTCATCACTTGTCATTTCTATACAGGGATCTTAAATATATCTTGTATGATGATGTCTCTTTGCTTAAATATGAAGGATTTTCTGTTACATAACTGACACATTATCTTTGTGTTTTTTCAGCTTATTATTACTTCTCATGGATGTTTAGGCTTGTTTTTTTAATTCTATCTCCTTGTTTCAGATATAGTGGTTATGCTAATTTTTATTTTATTGTTATTTAAATATAGTAGCCTTGACCCTGTTTTCCCTTCCTGATATTTTTTCTTCTGTTTTATTTGAATCTACTGATGATTCTTTCTACTGTTTTTATTTAATTCATTACATTTTTCATTTTTAATATTTCTTTTGAATGGGGTTGTTTTCTTGAATCTCATTTTATTACTGAATTCTCTTTCCATATTGAGTTTTTAATCTACATTGCTGACTTTTTTCATACATGTTGCTGACTTTTCACTCTATGCTGTTGCCATTTTCTACATGTCCAGAACTGAAATCATCCACTTGACTCATTGGCCAATTTTACCAGTAAACTTTTCAAATCTTCACCTGCCATGTGATAGTTGTTTACCCATCCTTGCATTACTTTGCTTAAAATGAAGGTCAATAATTTATTGATTATTTTAAAAATGATACAATTTCATTCATTTTTAAGGCTGAATATGAACTCATTATGTCTGATGTTCTTAAGATGGTATAAGAGGTATATCTGGAGGTAGACCTGAGCATTGAGTAAAAAAAGCAATCAAAATAATTGCCAAAGTTCACTAATATATGCCAAGTAATAGTAAATTTATATCCAATACCCAAGTCTTCTTTCAGTATTTAAGTGTTTTTGCCTATTTTTTTCTAGTGCTTCATCTCACTTTCTTGATCAAAAAAATCTTTTAGTAATGAAAACAAGTATTTTCTGTGTTTCTAGCTGTATAAAGAACTCTGCTCTGACCTCTGAATCACATTCTTTTAGTAAGATGCAAAGTCATCTTTGAAATTCAAGTAACTTTTGAGAGATTAGTCCTATTATCACAGGGCTCTCTCAAATAGATCTTCTGGGGTCACAACAAAGCTGGCTGATCTTCATGGGGTCACTGGACTAGAAGTAGTATTACTACTTTGAGTAGATAGAGTTAAAACATAAATGCAACAGAATTTTATCATTGGGTACTTTAAATGACACCTTGATAAGTGATCATTGATATAAAGCATAGCCTGTGGGAACCTGCCATGCAGCAGGAAATGTTTGTTCTCATGTACATATCTGTGGTAGATTTGTCCAGTTGGGTCTCTTTCAAAAGCCAGTGAAAGATAAAATTCATCATTGTAGCTTTTGTTTGTAGAAATGGTGACATTTCCAAAATAATCTTCATCTTTGTAGTGGATTTTGAGTATGCCTTTTAGAAAAATGAAGAATTTTGAAGGTCAAAATACTATCAGTTATAGACTGAATTTATCACAAGGTCACAATAACCAATTTCTGGGAATCATTATTGTGAGAGATTCTGGGTGTTATGAATGTTAACCTGATTAATACTAGAAACAGACAAGTTTCTAAATTTATGTTAATGTTGAGAAAGGATAATAGGAAAGATGGTGTAGTGATAGAACCCTCCAAAATTCTTGTAATACCACTGATAAGGTAAGGCATACTTCCTTACCACTTTCTCAATATTAACAATCCCTGAATGATGAATTTGGGACACCTTTATTAATTATAAATGAATGCATTACATATAGTTTTTTTCAAGATACAATGAAGACCCACATATTTGGAGATTGTTATTTAGGATATGACTGTAATGCATATGTGCAATGCACATAAAAATAGCTTTCTATAAAATGCTTTCCATGATAACAGCTTTGATTATGGATCAAACTGTATCACTGTGAAATTGAAGAAAAACTAGCCTTTTTTCAGCTTAATGTTTGGGAACTATAACTTGGAGCACTAAACAGGAACCAATGTGCCCACATTTGTTCATTGTTCAGTAACTAAACAGCACAATGGTCTAAAAACATGAGCTTTGCATATTTCCTTTATAGAAAATGTCCTCAAAGCAATAATTGTTTCTATCATTTGCTAGAACATCTGGAAGACCTCACTAGACAGCAGCTTCTTGGTGAAGTTGCTTCATCATGGTCCAGAGACTGAGCCCTAGTTGAGTATACTCACATTTTATTAGAACTAGGGACAGATCCACTTACTTTACCCAAGTCAAACTTTTGACTTAAAATATATTTACTAGAATTATAGTTACCACAATGCTCTATACTCTTGAATATAACTCCTGGTCTTAAGTGAACTTCTACAGGAAGCAAAATATAATCACAAGAAAAGCACCTACAGAATAAATCAAAGGTGACTGTCATCAGATAAAGATTACAAGATGCCTGAAGCTGACAATAAAGGAAGTTTCACTAAAAAGATGTAGTTATGAAAGTGATGTAGTTATGTTATTAGATTCATGTCCACATTAAGGCAATAATCTCAGTACACTCAGTGTACTAAGCCAAGTACACTCTGCTTGGAATATTGATTTCTTTCCTTCTGATTTTCTTGTCATATCTATAGTGAAACATCTAATTTTTGTGGACAGGTTTTCAACTTTGAATATATTATATCATGATAAGAAGGTTGCAGATAGTCCAAAGTAAAAGGCTGTCCTCAAAATCAGATGTGTCACTACTACTGTCCATTGTGTCATAATTTAACTTTCAGCAGAAAAAAAATATTGCACCTTCACATGATTTCTAGCAGGTACTGTGCTACACATAAAAAAATAAAAAAATCAATGCACTATTCCTTGAAAGCATGTGCTCTAGCATCCTGGCTAAACACGACTTTTTGCATGGTATTGTCCAGAACTGTTTATACTCATAAATAAAATTTTTACTTGTACTGCTTTTCCTATAACTAAGAATTTATATAAGGCATGCTCCTCCTCATAAATTTGTTATTATAAATTTGGCAAGCAATAGTAATGTACTAAGAAGGAAGTCTTACTTTTAGAAATGATGGAAAATAAACACCTTCAGGGGGAAAAGGTTCCCATTCATAAAGGTGTGTATACTAATAGGGCCCAGTAGAAGAATTTTTTTTTTTTAAACTCAAACATTTCTCTAAATGATAAATGTTACCTCAGTTTTATATCAGGATTTGTAAAAGACTGCATCTCTATGTATTTTCACTTTCTCACCCCCCTCTCTCTATATATATACATATATATGTACATATTTACAAAACACTAAAATATTTTAAAAAGTTAAAAAAATGTTGATGAGGTTAGTGAACTGAGCAAAAGTAAAAGAAAAAAAAATCAGATTGCCAGGAAGTCACAGAAAATGGTCAGCTCTTTCAGTAAACAGTCTAGGACCTGACAACAGATTTGGATCAGCATCCTGTCTGTTGCTATTTTCACATTAGTACTTCCACATGTGCATAAAATGCTTTGTTTGCTGGTTTATCTTTTGACACCTATCTAAATTTTATTCCAACCTGTGAAAGTTGGAATACTTCACGGGTATAAATTCATTCTTATTTCCCTTACAATTAAGAGGAGCCTGATATAAGTAAACAGTCCACTTAACTTGTGTGTGGTGTGTGGATAATGGAGCTAGTATCTATATAATATTCAGCCCATGTGGGGTTGCTCTAGTCACCACACTGCTGTATTAGGTATCTGGTCCAGACTTTCCAGTCTAGACCAGAAGTTTGACAGGCAGTCTGGCAGTCCCGCATAAACACTTGCAGTCACACAGAGACTAACAGACACTTATGTTAATTTTCTGCTGATTGACCTAAGGGCCAGGCACATAACTTGCTAGCTCTTTAGTCTTAAACTAATCTATCTTTCTTATCCTGTTCAGTCATGTGGTTTGGTACCTTTGTTCAGCAGCATTTTCTCTGTGTCCCCTGGCAACTCCAGCGACTCTGTGGCTCCTGTCTCTGCTCTGAGATGTTTCTTATTCTGGTAGCCCCGCCCATACTTCCTGTCTGCCTTTGGCTAGTCAGCTCTTACTAAGCCTATAGGTGAGACAAATGTCTACAGCATTACCAGCATAATCCCAGTACATTTCCACTCTTTTTTTTTTTTTTAAAGAAGAAACCCAAATCTAATATTCTTTTATTCCCCATTATCTATAATGATTATACCCAACATGTAAACAAACACAAACATTCATAATTCATTTTTTGGGAATATAGGCATAGTTCTCTATACTACTTCCTGCTGAATAGGGTGCTGGTAATCCCATGGAGATCCAAAGAAAATATAGGATTATGGATAATTCTTTAGTGGAGTAGTCTCTAAGGCTGGGTAATCTCAGCCTTTCTCCTTGAAGTTGTTTTGAATGCAGAGCTCAAAGGAAATTTCAACAGAGGTGCTCTGAAATGCTCAATCATCTGGGACATCCATTTCCATTAGAGACATTTCAGGGGGTCTTCCTCAATCAAACTTTATTTTCTTTAACTAGGAATAAATCCAAAGCTTCTCATTTTTTGTAGAAAAAATAACCCAAAACAAAACAAAACAAAAAACCCTCTTCTCCAAAGTATGAGATCTTTTGTTTTCAGTTTTAAAGCAGACTCCTTCACAAATATATATGTTGGATTAATCCATCACCATTTGTAATTAAATGTCTTTTAGCAGCTTTAACTACTTCATTTATTTTATTTTAATTGTTTTGATTGATCAGTTTTTTATTATACTGTCTTCATTTTAAAATTAACTAGGAATTTTAACTTTAGACATTACACAGAGTAAATAGTACATTTTTAATAAATTATAATGAATGAGAAATATTTCAATTTATTGCTTTGTACAGCTTATGTAAATATTTAAGCCTGGGTTCATGCCTTCCCCCTTTAAAACCATCTCTTCAACAGTAAGTTCTAGTTCAATACACTGACAAAAATAAATTTTCACCCAGTTGTTAGTAAATTGAACAATTTTTAAAGCCCATATTCAAAAGCTGACATATATCTTCTTTTATGGTTTTTTTTCTTTATTTATTGTTTTTTGAAAATGAATATTAAACATTATATAAAAAGCAAAAAATTCAGAATAGATAGGAAATAATCCTATACAGTAATGAGAAGCTTTAGATATTATTTTTTATGTTTCATGTATTTTAGAGAAAAGAGAAGTTTTATAACTACTTCATTTATACTCAAAAAACTTAAAGACAAGACAATAATGTACAGTACCCAGACAGTCTTTATATTTTCCATTTTTACATGGCTTATTACTATTTCTTTTTACTCTGTTTCTTTCTTTTTTTTTTAAAGGGCTTTCTGTATCCTTTTTCCTTTTTTATTTTCTCTCTCAAGCCTATGCATATTTTAAACATATTTAAAGCTATTTACAAGTTTTTTTTTTTTTTAAATCTGTCTCTACTATATATCTCTTATCTTCTCTGTTTCTGACCACAACTTTGCTTGGGTAGGAAGACTGACCCTCCCCATTCTATTTCTTTCTGTTTCTGACCACATCTTTAAGCTGCCAAGGTGTGGCTAAGAATTAAAGTTGTCACTAGGGTGTCTGCCTGGCTACACCCAACTCGTAGTTGAGCTGAAGTTTACCTTTTTAGTCTGAGGTATTGGTAGGACTCATAATTACCACTCTGGTGGGATTTTAGGGTTCATATAATCACTGAGTAATACACTGTTGACTGCTGCTCATTAACTTCATTTAAGTATTAGGTAGCAAAGCCTCTTAAAAGACTCACAAGTGTTTTTGCCTCTAAGGCTGAATCAGGAAACTTTAGTTAAAAAGGTCATTCCTGGTCTTGCCTCCAGCAAACAGAACTGATCCAAAAAAAATTGCCCCTACTAAGAATCAATATTTGTCTTTGTTTCTTTTGTCCTTATAAACAGAAACCTTAAATCAACCATATGCAGCTTGTTTCTTATACTGAATCTTCTCTGAGAATTCTGAAACTGGCCTTGGTGCACCTTAGCTATACTCCAAAAGCCCACTGTTATTAGCCCAAGCCCACATGCCTCACCAGGGTGTCTCTGTATCACAGCTCATGTGAGAGATACAACTCTCAGAAGCTGTTTTTGGCTCTGATTTTGGCTCTAGAACTGTTTTTAATCTTTCTCAAGCTTTATATGGGTGTATATGACCCATGTTGGGCAGGCATTTGTTGTCTTAAGTTTCTGGCCCAGACTTTCTAGTCTAGACCAGAGGATTAACAGGCATTCTGACAGTTCAGGAGAAACACTCACAGTCACACAGAGACACACAGATGCTTATGTTAATTTTCTGCTGATTGACCTAAGGCCCAGGCATATAACTTGCTAGCTCTTTAGTTTTAAACTAACCCATCTTTCTTATCCTGTTCAGCCATATGGCTTGGTACCTTTGTTCAGTAGCATTTTCTCTGTGTCTCCTGGCAGCTCCAGCAACTCTGTGGCACCTGTCTCTGCTCTGAAATGTTTCTGAGTTTTCTTAGCTTGGTAGTACTGCCCATATTTCCTGTCGTCCTTTGGTCAATCAGCTCTTATTAAGCCTATAGGCAGAACAAATATCTACAACATTACCAGCCTAATCCAAGTATACTACACTGCCCTTTACGATGAGTTATAAAAATTTTATGTATATAAAATATAATAATCTATTATATTAAAAATTTTCAAATTATATCAAGTAAAATTTAACAGCTTTTCAAGAAGTTTATTACCTGTGTGATTTCAAATTAGTTACTGTTTAGTTGCATGAACTGTAGTTATTTTTATTCTATCTGTGGTCACGTTTCCTTTGCTATTCCCATCCTTAGGTTTTCCATCCCGAAGTCTCTCCCCATTTAATATCCAAAGAATTTAATTGTATCATCAGTTTTTTTCTAAAAAACAGATTTTGGGACTTATTTGTAATGATCACATTTGGTATTTTTTAAATAATCACATTTTTTTAATTATTAAAAGCTTATTTGTATCCCATGATATATAAAATGAAAATGGAAGTGAAAATGACTCTTAGGTCCCTACCTGAAACCTTAAAATGGCAGTTCCATTGACAATGTCTTAAATGATATCCTGGGTTCAGCTCAGTCTAGACTCAGGATTGTTGGCAGATAGATAACAGCTTACACTCAGAATTTATGGTGTTTTACAGCTTTCCTTCTGCCAGAAAGAACAACTTCCATTATCTTTTTTACCTGTGATAATGGTTACTAGTTCCCTATTAGTCCATATCTGTAACATGAATCAAAAAACCCAGGCTACCTTCCAAACTGTTCCAGCTGTTACACTTCCCACCACAATGCAGCCACTTGCTCTCTCTATAACTAGAAAAACATTCCTCACCTTTTACTTCTCCTCTCTGACTCCAGGGAGGTAGAGATAGTGTTTTTGGAATCTCCCAAATGCTGTGGCTATTTTCTTTCTACTACCTGAGAGACAGCCATGCATAAGTTTCATACTTCCAATAAACATTCTTCCCACACATGGAGTGGCCAAATTTTGTGGTTTCTCTGTGTCCTTCCTTACACTGTCTAGGGAAACAATAGATACGATAGGCAGAGTAAAAAGAGGAGGGTGGCTATGAGACTGTACCTAACACACAATACATACTTGTATAAATGCGATGTTTATGTTGAATTACATTAGCTAGATAATAATCTATCTCTGTAGCAATCAGATATTAAAAATTTGTTATTTTTTATAAGTATATACCTTTTAGAAATAGTTAATAGATGCATAGATATTAAATGAAAAAAATTTGAAAAGAATAGTTGTTGCTAGAATCTGAAAACAGAAACAGTGGACTGACTATAAGTGGTATTAAAGAGAGCCAACCAATTCTAGTAGTCAAATAAGAAAAGTAGTGGTGAAAAGATGGAAAGGCATTTATTCAGCACTGGGCAAATTTCTCCACTCTTTGCCAAGGGCTATGTAGGAGGTATGCTGCACAGTTAAGCTGTCATGGTCAAATTATTGTCTGATTGATAATTATCTCAAATCAGGCTCTGCTCTATCTTGCTGGCTCCTTAGAATCATTATCACTTCAAGACTGTTTAGCACCAATGATGACAATTACTCCTGCTTAGGTGGCAGAAGTGTGATGAGTAATCTGTCAGTAAGGCTCACTGTTCTTGGAATTCTAGAAAATACCTTAATGTTATGGCAGGGGCATTGCCAATTTTAGATGAATACTTTATGAGTAACATGCCAATTTGAGGAGTGTAGCAAGCACTAATCCAGTTAATATGACAAATGAGGCATTGAAAAATGAGTTAGAGATGCCTGTCTCTGACCTTATTTTTAGATATTTAATATATTACCTCAGGTCCCAGTAAGATTCTTTACTTTCAGGAAAAGCAGCCTCTATGTTTCTCTTATACTCAGTACTTAAGGGATATGATGTCTTCTTTATATGTGCATAAATTATTACATATGTGTGTTAGTATAGCTACTTTACTAATCATATGTTGATCCATTTTTATCTCTCCAAAGTTTTTGAAGTAGGTTATTTCTATTCTTAAAACTCATTATCTAATATTTTTTTAAGATTGGATTGAAAAGAATAATATACATTTCAGTTGGTTTAATTTATCCCAAAATACAATTAGGTAAAACAAAGCAGTCTCCCAAGAGGACTGAGGCCTTTGAAACTGAGACCCCCTGTCCAGAGTAGAGTCAGAGGTGAGCAGATTCCAGCTCCTGGGCCACTTGTCCAGAAAATTCCTTTCCAGGATCAGGATCACACCCAAGGGTCTGATATCAGAATCTTTCCAGCAGACAGGCCCTAAGCTTTAGCTGTGATGGGGCTCCTCCAGTGACCCTAAAAGAAAGGACCTCTCACAGCTGGACCCTGCCTCCAGGGTAAACTGCTTCATCAGAGGACGACTGAAGCCTTTGTAACTCAGATCCATGTCTAAAGCAGTCAGAGATTGATCCTTTTGCTCAGAGCAGACAGGAGACACACAAGCCCTTTAGCTACAACTGACTAGGAGCTTATTAATTGTAAACCACTGAAGCCATAGGCAGATGCCAGTGCAACAATACATACAACAACATAAAGAACAACAAGGCAAAACCAGAAGAAACTGGTGGTTTTACAACTACAAGACCTTAACAGAGCAATGAAAAGGAAACAGAAGAAAGCAACACCAAAAACACCTTTATGAAGATTATTGAAGACTTACAAGAAGATATAAAAAAAACTCTCTTAGGAAATAGAAGAAAATACAAACAAAAAATTGAAAGAGATAAACAAATCCTTGAAAGAAAACCAAGAAAAGGTAAACAAAAAAGTAAAAAAAAAAATTCCAAGAAATAAAAGTAGAAATAGAAGCAATAAAAAAGCACAAAATGAGGCAAAGGTGGAAATAGAAAATCTGAACAAAGCAGCTGAAACTATAGATACAAGCATAACCAACAGAATCCAAGAGATGATCCCACTACCCCTAGAGGAACACCTGACTCTGTCTTGATGTTGGGGGGGGGGAGAAAACTGGATTTGCCAGGAGTGGAGGATGAACTAAGCAATGTTGGGACCATGGGACCTTGGGACCACATGCCCATGGGGCGGATGGGGAGATATGGAGAAGAGAGAATGACCTGATGTGGTGGGAGGGGGAAGGGACCTTAAATAAGGATATACAAGGATAGAAAATGTGACTTCTTTATTCATAATAATAAAAAAAGAAGAAGAAAAAGAGAATCCAAAAGATGGAGGAGACAATTTCTAGAGTGCAAGACTCAATAGTGGAAATAGATACATCAGTCAAAGAAAACACTGAAACCAAAAAAGTCATAATACAAAACGTTCAGGAAATTTGGGACACCATGAAAAGACCTAATCTGAGAATAATAGGAATAGAAGAAGGAGAAGAATAAGAGCTCAAAGGCACAGATAATGTGTTCAATAAAATCATAGAAGAAAAGTTTCCCAACCTAAAAATGGAAATGCCTATAAAGATACAAGAATCTTGCAGAACACCAAATAGATTTGAACCCCCCAAAAATCTAGTCGCCAAATAATAATCAAGCCACAAAACATGCAGAACAAAGAAAAAATTTTAAGAGCTGCAAAAGAAAAGGGACATCTTACCTATAAAGGCAGACTTATCAGAATAACACCTGACTATTCAATGAAAACAATGAAAGCAAGAAGTTCTTGGTCAGAAGTTATACAGACACTAAAAGAACATGGCTGTCAACATAGACTACTATACCCAGCAAAATTATCAATTGCTATAGATGAAATAAACAAGATATTTCATGACAAAGTCAGACTTAAACAATACCTATCTACAAATCCACCCCTTCAGAAAGCATTAGAGGGAAAACTCCAAAAGAAAGATCACAGATACACCCATAAAACCACAAACAATCAATAATCCCACAGAAGAAAAGCTCAGAGAATAGAAATACATATAAATTATCACCAAAAATAATAGGAAGTAGCAGTCAGTGGTCACTAATATCCCTTAATATTAATGGACTCAATTCACCTATAAAAAGACACACACTTACATGATGGATACAAAAACAGAAGCCATTCTCTGTTGCATACAAGAAACACACCTCAATCTTAAAGACAGACACAGGCTCAGAGTAAAGGGTTAGGAAAAGATTTTCCAATCAAATGGCCCTAAGAAACAAGCTGGTATTGCCATCCTAATATCTAACAAAGTAGACTTCAAACTAAAATCAATTATGAGGCCATAATTACCCTAATACCCAAGCCACTTAAGGAAAGAGAAATTTTAGTCCAATTTTCCTCATGAATATAGGTGCAAAAATTGTCAACAAAATACTGGAAAACCATATACAACAATGTATAAAAAATAACATCTACCACAATCAAATTTGCTTCATCCCAGAAATGCAGGGATGGTTCAACATACAAAAAAACATAAATGTCATCTATCATATAAACAAACTGAATAAAAAACTCGACATTATTATATCCATAGATGCTGAAAAATTCATTGACAAAATTCAACACTCCTTAATGATAAAAGTCCTGGAGAGATCAGGAATACAAGGAAAATATCTAAATATAATAAAGGTGATTTATAATAACTTGACAGCAAGCATCAAACTAAATGGAGAAATACTCAAATAAATTCCACTAAAATCAGGAATTAGACAAGGCTGATCTCTCTCCCCTTATCCATTCAGTATAGTTCTCAATATTTAGCTAAAATACAAGTAGATTTAGGGGATAAAAATTGAAAATGAAGAAGTGAAACTATCTTCATTTGCAGATGATGTGATTGTACAAAATTTTACCAGGGAACTTCTACATCTGGTAAACACCTTCAACAATGTAGCAGGATACAAGATTAACTCAAGGAAATCAGTAGCCCTTCTACACTAAAGATAAAAGAGCTGAAAAAAATTAAGGGAAATATCACCCTTTATAATAGCTGCAAATAGCAATAAATAACTTGGAGTAACTATAACAAGGGAAATAACAAATCTATTTGATAAAAACTTTAAATCTCTGAAGAAAGAAATTGAAGAGGATATCAGAAAATGGAAAGATCTCCCATGTTCCTGGATAGGAAGTAAAAATGGCAATTCTACCTGTGGCAATCTGCAGATGCAATGTACTTCCCATTAAAATCTCAACACTTTTTTTTTTTTTTTTAACGGACCTTGAAAGAGCAATACTCAATTTGGAATAACAGGAAAGCCATAATTGCCAATACAATTTTGCTCAACAAAAGAAACTCAGGATGCATCACCATCACCGACTTCAAGTTATACTATAGACCTACAGTAATAAAAGCAGCCTGGTAATGGCATAAAAACAGACTTGTGGATCAATGGAATCAAACTGAAGATCACAACATTAACCCAAATACCTATGAACACCTGATCTTTGACAAAGAGGCTCAAAATACTCAGTTGAAAGAAGATAGTATCTTTAACAAATGAAGTTGTCATAGCTGGATGGTAGTGTGTAGAAAAATGCAAATAGATCGAAGCCTATCACTCTGCACAATACTCAAATCCTAGTGGACCAAAGACCTCAACAATAACCCAGCTACACTGAACTTGATAGAAAAGAAAGTGGGAAATACCCTCCAATAAATTAGCACAGGTGTTACTAAAAGCAACAATCAATAAGTGGGACCTCTTGAAACTGAGAAGCTTCTGTAAAGCCAAAGACACAGTCAATAAGACAAAATGACAGCCTACAGAATGGGAAAAGATTTTCACCATCCTACAAGTGACAGAGGACTGATCTCTAAAATATATAGAGAATTCAAGAAACTAGAGCCCAAAACCTTAAATAATACAATCAAAAAATGGGATTCAGAACCAAAAAGGGAGTTTTCAGCTGAAGAATTACAAATGGCTGAAGGCACTTGAAAAAGTGCTTGACATCTTTAGTCATCAGAGAAATGCAAATCAAAACAACTTTGGTGTATCTTATACCTGTCAGAATGGCTAAGTTTAAGGACTCAGATGTCAGCCTATGCTGGAGAAGTTGGGGAGCAAGGGGAACATTCCTCCATTGTTGGTGGGTGTGTAAGCTTGTTCAACCACTCTAGAATGCAATATGGTGATTTCTTTAAAAACTGGGAACCAATCTCCCTAAAGATCCAGCAATACAACTATTGGGCATATACCCTAAAGATGCACATTGGCACTCCTAAAGTATTAGCTCAACTATGTTCATAGCAGCATTATTCATCATAACAAGAACCTGGAAACAACCTAGATGCCCCTCAACTGAAGAATAGATTAACAAACTCTGTTGCATCTATACAAAGAAGTACTACTGAGCAGTATGAAAAAAAATGATAAACTAAAACTAGCAGGCAAATGGATGGACTTGGAGAATATCCTCCTGCGGAACATATCACAAACTCAGAAAGATAAGAAGGGATGTACTCACTCATTAGTGGACTTTAAACAAAATCAAAGCTTACCTAAGCTGTAATCCACAACCATTGAATAGCTTGGGATCTGAAGCACCTTTGACCAGTACTTTGGAGTCCATTCCTTCCAGAGGAACACCTGACACAATCTTGATGTTGGGATGAGGAAAGAGAATTTGCCTGGAGTGGATGCTTAACTGAGCCACCTTGGGATCTTGGGACCCCCTGGTTTTGCTGGGGAGTAGATAAAAAGATGTGAAGAAGAGTGACTGGCAGGTGCAGGAGAAGGGAGTTTGAACAAGGGAATCATGGATAAAAAAATGAGGCTTTATTAATAAAATAAATAAATAAAAATACATTATAAGATATGAATTAAAAAATAAGTATTATCTTGTGTTTCATTAGATACTAGCTGGAGTGTATATTGGAGATGGGAATAGATTCTAATTCCCAACTTTCACATAATCCTTAGCCCTTCTTTGGAGCTGTAACTCTGTACTGACAAGTTGTTCTTTGTGCTCTTACTAAAGTCTGTCTTCTTTTTCAATGTAGTCTACTTTGTGGTGTCTAGGCAGCTAATTTGTTCCTACAGGATATGGTGGTAGTGGATTTGAGAGCACCAAAATTCTCTTAATTTTAATTTCCTCTGCCTTTCTTCTAACATTGGCTCTAATTCTTCTGGAGAGTTCAGTTTCTAATTTTGGTTCAGAACAGTAGCATACAGCATCATTGCTGGGGTCTTAAAGTTAGTTATGATGCTTTCTTCTCTTCCTGTTTGTGTTAAAGCAGACCCTAGGTGCTCTGAGTGGTTGGAGCTGCCTAATAGGCCTTTACTATGGTTGCATTTAGCTGCTGCAGTGGAGCTTTCTGTGCTTTTACATTCTTTTGCATGTGGAGCCAGGTTCTGGTCATGTGTCCAGCTCGGAATCACTAGGGAATACTGGGCTGTAGGTGCATTCCCTCTTTGACTGCTGGTATTATTATCAGAGAACTTTGTGGTCTAGAGTCCTCTCCTTTAGAAAATTTAAAGACGAGGCAGACACCACCAGACCAGCTAACTTTCGGACTATGGCCAACCTTAAGTGTACCTTCATTGCCATCAAGCCAGATGGTGTGCAGCGCGGCCTGGTGGGCGAGATCATCAAGAGTTTCGAGCAGAAGGGGTTCTGCCTGGTGGCCATGAAGTTCCTTCGGGCTTCTGAGGAACACCTGAAGCAGCACTACATTGACCTGAAAGACCGTCCTTTCTTTCCTGGGCTGGTGAAGTACATGAACTCGGGGCCAGTGGTGGCCATAGTCTGGAGGGGCTCAATGTGGTAAAGACAGACCGAATGATGCTGGGGGAGACCAATCCAGCTGATTCCAAGCCAGGCACCATTCGAGGGGATTTTTGCATTCAAGTTGGCAGAAACATCATTCATGGTAGTGATTCAGTGCAAAGCACAGAGAAAGAGATCAATCTATGGTTTAAACCTGAAGAACTGGTTGACTACAAGTCTTGTGCTTATGACTGGGTATATGAGTAGAGGTGTATTATATGAGTAGGGGTGTATAACTCTAGATCCTTTTCAGCATTACTAATGGACCCATGGATACAGCTCTTCATTCCACAGAATGAATGGATCATCTTTTCTAAAACAATAAAGACTCTGGAACTAGAAAAAAAAATTTAAAGACGATGTGGTAGTTTGGATGAAAAATGTCTCTCATAGGGTTGGGTACTTGGTTCTCTTTGGTGGCACTGCTTGGATAGATAGTGTATCCTGGCTGGAGTAAGTATATTACTGAAAGCAGCCTTTTGAAAATTCACAGACTCATACAACATTTAGTTTTCTTCTATTTTGCTTTGCGCTTGTAGTTAAAGGTGGGAGTTTTACCTTCCTATGCTGTGTCCATTTCTTGCTGATGTACCTCCCTGCCATGATGGATTCATAGTCCTCCACATCATGAGCCAAAATTACCTTTGTTTCATAAGTTGCTTTTGGTCACGGCATTTTATCACAGCAACAGAAAAATAACAAAAAGATTTTGGTATAGGAAAGTGAGTAAGCTATTGCTATGAAGAACCTGACCATGCTACTTCATGAAGGAATGTGGATCATGCTGGTAGAAACCTAGAAGACAGTAGTTTTCAGAACAATGCC
The DNA here is from genome assembly GCA_004025045.1 of Sigmodon hispidus. Classification (NCBI taxonomy): domain Eukaryota; kingdom Metazoa; phylum Chordata; class Mammalia; order Rodentia; family Cricetidae; genus Sigmodon; species Sigmodon hispidus. Next base: position 22,206 of record PVIH01010276.1, read on the forward strand.
AGATATAGAGTCCTCCTTCAAGATGTTTCTGGAGGTGACACAGAGGGGGAAAATATCAGCAACTGGGCTAAAGGCCATTCTTTTGGTATTTCAGCAAATCATGTGACTGCCTTCTGCCTGTGTCCTAAGAACTTAGTTTAGGTTAAATTAAAAGGTAATAAACTATCGCATGGTTATTAGTGATAAATCTTATGCAGATTTACAATGCAAAAGACCAGGTAAGGCAGAAACAAATATGCAATGTACAATTCAGAGAGCAAGAGATCACTTGGAAGCTTAAAGCTATAGCTAAGACATGTCCTGAAAGAAAAGCATAATCGTTAAGATTAGCAACATCAAGGAAATGTTTGGGCTGCATTAGAACAATAAAAGGCAGGAAACCCTACCCAGCAAAGCCACCAACTTGTGCAAAGGGACCCTAAGGAATTAAGCTCACAGAAAGCAATTGCTGCAACATACAAAAGCTGCTGCTAATATGGTTGAAGAGATTCAGGGGTTATTCTGAGCAGGCAATTAAATTTGGCACTGTTATTCACATGGTATTGGATTTGGAGGCATGAAAGATGCAAAAAAGGGAGGGGGTTATGAATTCGGTTTCTAAAATTTGAAAGAGTCCCTGAGTCTAAGGAACATAAGGTAGAGGAGACACCGACAGGGAAAAGCTGAGAAAGGCTAATTTATGAAGCTGTAAAAGTGAAGTCTGAGTTGACTTGGGAAACCCCAGATGTCAGAGATTCCAGAGCCACAAACCATTGTGTAGAATTCCCTCTGAAAGTGAAAACTCAAAATAGCTTCAAGAAGTCCCTAAAATTTGATAAAATATATTAGGCCCCTCTTCCCAAACATAAACTGTAAAGACCATTCAGAGTCATTCTTAGACATGCCAAGATGTAAAAATATGCTCAAAAAGTCAAGCTGTAAGCAAGAATTAGAGACCAGACCAGCTGCCCAGAAGAAGCCAGATCAACGGAGTCATATGGAAAGGACACTATTCAACCTACTATGCTTCCTGCAGGTTGTGTTGAGTGCTCCAGGCTCACAGTTGTATGAGCTGTCAGCCATGCTATGGTGAGCTTTACCGATGCAGCTGTCTTTGATTCATTTCAGTTCCTACAAGCAACTCATCACCCATATTCCTATAAGTAACCTCAATAAAACTTATTGGTTCACCAAGTTGAGCTTTGGTGATATCTATTGTAGGTTCCCTATCTAGGGACTGAAGATTATAGGCAACTTGAAAATTCACTCCAATAAGACAAAGTTTACAAATAGACTTAAGTATTTGTTCACTAATATAGGTTCTGTTATTATTATATTCTTTAGTAGGAATGCCCTAACTAGGAGTATATTTTTCTAATAGATTTTTTTCTTCTAACTACTAAAGTAGTAGCTATCTAGCAAGAAAATATTCTAACCAATGGGAAGATGCATAAACTTAGCATTAAGACATTTACATCTTTATCATTTATATAATCGTTTTGGAGGCACATGAAAAAAATCTAATCATTAGGTTTCAAATGGCTGAAGGATAAAAAAGATTGTTCTTGAAGGCACTTTTCTATAAATACTACAATGAATAAGAAAACTTAATTGTGATAAACTGAACCCTATTTTGATTCTAAATTAGCACACTGGATCAATTTATCCCTCTGAATTTTTAATAACTTTTAATTATGACCACTTAGTAATACCCATGCTTTCTTTAGATTTAAGATTTTACAAATCTTTTTATGAAATACTTTAGACTTCTAAGATTGTCCTCACCTTTTCTATTTTGGAAAGGTCCTTTGTTTTAAACAAATACTTATTTAACCATATGGAATCCTTTCTCATCCAAAAGCATATCCTTTCAATTTTAGCCTTCTCTACTAAAACATATGTTTCATATTACACCTTTTTCTTTTTTATGCTTCATAATCCCTTTGTTTCATTATTAATTTTTTCCTATTTTCTTCCATCAATTTTAATATTATGCAATGCGTTAATTCACTATTGAAAAAAACCATGTTTTAAATAAGATATATATTGACCATGAAAGACCCCCAAATGAGGACCTTTCCTCAGAAGGAGACCCCGAGTCCCAGAGACCAAACTGAGCCACGAATATCAGATGCAAATTGCATGAGGGTTTATTGGGGGGCCAAGGTACCTCCGGGCGGCAGCAACTCGGGGAGCTAACTGGCGCACTGAGGCTTTGTTCAGGGGCTTTTTATTGCATAGGGGAGAGCGGGAGGCAGACTTACAGAAGCAAAAGGCGTGGTTATAGGGAAAACAAGGAAATCATTTGCTCATTTAAACAACAGCTTTTACTTATTGGATGAAGGCCTAGTGGCGGGAAGGAACGGCGGGAGGAAACGGTTGCTTGCTGGGAGGGGGGCTCCCTGAGCATTGGCCCTCATTACAGACTTCTTGTGGTATGCGGTCCGGTCATGTACTTCTGGTTATCTGATGGTTCCTTAGCAACCCTTCTACTATCTCCCTGCTTGCAGGCTTGTGCTTGTGTGTGTGTGTGGGGGGGGGGACGGGGGACCCTGGGCATGTCCGGGCAAACCTGGACAAGTCACCTAAACTGAATGCCTGGGTCAAATCCTAGAACCCAGAGTCTTTCAACCAAAGTTAGTGTAAATTTAAATGTTTAGTTTGAAAGTCAATGACAAAGATGCAGAGAGAAAGATACAGATGAAAAAGAAATATTTTCTTTTCTTTTTTCTCTCTTTTTTATTTATAAAATAAAGTCTATTTTATCCATGTATCCCCCTGCTCCCCACCCTCCCCTCCCTCCTAGTCAACCTTCAGCCTCCTCCTTCCCCATCCCCCCATTCCCTCCCCCAAAAGGACAAAAAGGTGAGTCAGCTCAGAGTAGCACATCCACTCCAGGCAAGTCCAGTTTTCTCATCCCAATATCAAGACTGGGTTAGGTGTTCCTCTAAAGGGAATGGGCTCCGAGGTGCCAACCACACTCAGGAACACAGTCTGATTCCACCCCTTGAGGCTGCACATACTCTCCATGCCAATGGACAGTTGCCTACCCTTGGAGGGCCTCGCTCCTTTCCCTGATGGTTACCCAGTGGCTGCTCTTGATTTGTAAGTTTTAAAATTAAAAAAATTGATTTGCCTAACTAAATTAAATAACCTTTATAATCAAAACCTAGGAGCTGTATCTGAAGCATGTGTAAAAGATGTCAACAGTATTGAAAATATTTGTTTTTTCTTACCAAGAAATTTATATTAACAAATTTGTTAAGATTTGAGTCTTATAATAGGTACTCTGAAGTTTCCATTGCTAAAAAATCATTGACTTTTCTTTTGGGCCTACAAAGCAGCCAAAGTTACGATAATAGTCTGGCATCAAGGCTTCATTCTGTGTTTGTCTCCTCTCTTTTGGATTGCCTTCTTTTATGGTCAAACTCTAAAATCTGTCATTGTACTTATCGTAAGCCAAGATTTAATTTGTATATTGTAGTATTTAACAAGAATATGAAATCATAGATACAGGCCAATAGACAAAATGACACAGAAACAATTATATAAATGTCTTAGGGTTTCTATGCTGTGATCTGTTTTCTTGTGGTTTGCAGAAGAGAGCGGAAAGAGGATTCTGAGGAAGGCAGGAGAAATGAGGAAGAGGACAGGGGAACTTGCAGCTCAAGGAAAGTTGTGCTCCTAAGAGTTCATCTTTAGTTTTTCACACAACTTCAAATCGTTCCTGATTATTTTCTATTCTTTAGCATTTCTTTTAGTTTGAAATTGTTTTTAAACCTCCAAATCCTTTACAATTAGCAATTTCACCAATTCTTTTTATATACGTTGTAGTATTCCAATAATAAAATGGGTTTTTTATTTATGATCTACTGTCTAGGGCTTTCAATTTTGCAAGGAAACAAACCAACCAGCCAACCAACAAAGCAAACAAATAAATAAGAAGCTGGTAATAACAAACACCTCCCATTTAAAAATATTATAATTTCATTGTTATAAATATCAAACAGAAAAAAAATGTAGAGTACCAAATGGTACTTTTTCAACAAGTACTTTCTCATTGCTTGAATTTTTTTTCATTTTTTAAAAAATTGTTTATAAAATAAAGTCTTTTTTATCTATGTATCTCCTTGCTTCCCCTTTCTTTCCTCCTCCCAGTCTTATCCAGTCAGTCTTCAGCCACCCTCTCTCCCCAAACCCCATCCCCTCCCCCAAAAGGGCAAGAAATCCTAAGGTGGGTCAGCTCAGAGTGGAACATCTATTCCAGGCAAGTCCGATTTCCTCATTCTAATATCAAGACTGGGTTAGGTGTTCCTCTGAAGGGAATGGTCTCCAAGGTGCCAGCCCCCACACAGAAACAGTCTGATCCCTCCTGTCCATGCTCCACATACTGTCCATATGTATTGACAGCTGCCTACCCTTGGAGGCGCTAGCTCCTTTTCCCGATGGTTCCTCAGTGGCAGTCTTGATTGAGTGAGCTCCTCAGATTTCCAGCCAGCCATCACTGTGGGAATGACTTCTTATCCCTGAAAATTGCAACTTTATACTTTAGCTGCCTGGATTTGTGTTTAAATAAGATTTATGTGTTACAAGAATAGTTCACTTGGTTCTTCCCTTTGTATTTTAGAATTGATTCTGCATATATTACTGGAATGTGAGAGTGTTCCAGATAATGACTGATTACTCCTTGAATATTCAGTGTACCATTGCTGTGAAGAAACACAATGACAAACTTTTATCAAAGAAAACATTTAATTGAGGCTTGCTTACAATTTCAGAGATTTAGTCCATTATTATCATGTTTGGGAACACAGAGATATACAGGAAGACATGGGCCTAGAGAAGTTGAGAGTTTCATATCTGTTTCTGTATATAGTAAGAAGAGATAGATATTAAAACTGGTTTGGGCTTTAAAAGCCCAAAATCTCACCTCCAGTGATATACTTCCTTCAAGGCCACATTACCTAATCCTTCTAAGTAATGCCATGTCCTGATGATTGAGCATTCAAATATATTCACCAATGGGAGCCATTTTAGTAAAAACCATTACACCCCTTTGAGTGACTTTTTAATCTTAGTCAACATAGATGTTTAAGTGGCCTTGGACATTTATATGGGGTTGTTGCCTAAAATGAAATTTTCCTTCTGATTTTCTACTCTGCTCTTGTTAGAGGGAACACAGGCATCTTTATGACTGTGCTTCTACAATTACTAAACTGAAAGGAACAATATTACAATAAAAAAGTTTACAGAAAATGCAAAATTAGATATTGGGGTAATGACAAGATGAACATGCTGAATCCTAGTCAATAAACAAATGCCCTGAATGGAATAATTTAAAACAAAAGTAAATAAAGTCTCTAAAGTGTAATAAGAAGATATACAACAACCAGCTCAGAATTAAGCAATGAACTATTGGCCAAACCAAAGACAGTATTTGAATGTGTGAGGACCCCAAAGGGAACCCGTCAACGCCCACCTCAGAAAGCACCATGCATGGATGGGCACAAACAGCCTGTGTTGTTACTTGTACAATACCAATCCAGTAACTTTCATCTGAAAGAGAATCATTTTTGAGGCCCCATGTTGGGTGCTAAACTAGTAAGTGCAAAACACAATTTTTATCTCCTAAAGAAAAAGATGTAACTGATTCTGAGCCAAATATGAATGACCAGAGAGCAGAAAAAACATATTTCAACTCTGTAAAGTTAAAATATTTTAAAGTTTTGCCTGATAGCTTTAAGAAATACTAAGTCAGAAACAGAAATGAACAATGATTTATATTAAAAGGACCAAAGGAGAGGTTGTCACTCTGTGGGTCATGACTTCCACAGAGGTTGCATATCTGATATTCTGCATGGTAAATATATGTGTTACAATGTATAACAGTAGCAACATTTTAGTTATGAAGTAGAAATAAAATAATTATTGGGTTGAGGGCTATCACAACCTGAGGAACTGTACCAAAGGCTCATACCATTAAGATGGTTGAGAACCCCTGGCTTAAAGGCAGCCCAAGATAATGTGGTTTTGGATCCACATCATACCAGTTCTCCTCCCCCATTGTGGGCTGGCCCACAGACTTTCTCAAAGGCCAGTGGTTGAGGTTTCTTCTTCCCTGGTGATTCTATGGCAACTCGAGAAAAAGCTAAAAGACAGACAATAGTCCTGTCTTTTTTTCTGGACACAACAATTCATTGTCCCTTCATAAAATGTTAGAATAAATTTTCAACAAACATCTTACTATAAAATAAGCTAGAAATTTATTTCTGGCTGAAGTGTTAGATACAAAAACACAAATAAGGATGGGTATAGAAAGAGTGATTAAGAGTTTGTTACTCATCTTACTACCTGGAAAGCACTCATTCACTCTTCTCAAGAACTCACTGATGCATTTGCTTCTGTAAGAAGTACACTGGACTGCAAAGAGTAGAGCTTACAAATATGGATAAAGGCAAACTTGGAAATGTGGGTAAATGCAAATTAATTTTGACTGTGTCCACAAAAGCCTTCCAGTGGCACAGCGAAGGAGGACACAAGACAATTCAAAAGTCTTCTTCATTAAATTAAGATTTTGCTAAAAGCATTTTAAAAAATTATATTCAGTCATAAGAAGACCAGAAACAAAATGAGGACTTCTCCATGTCTGATGGCTTTCAGCTTTCAGACTGTATGTTGGTTGCCCTCCTCCCTCAGTCTCTAACTGGAGGAGTAGCTTGCCCAATTCATCTTTATTTTTAAATAACACTTTTTCCAAGCAAAAGGAAGTGGTATCCTTCTTGCAATCTGTAGATACACAAAGTCAGGAGGAGATTTTTGTTAAGTTTCATTTGATTGAAAAGATGTAGGTTAGCTTTGGGAGAGCAGGAACACACCACCCCCAATGAAATTTTCCCAAAATGATACCAATTTGTCTTCACAAGCCAGACATGTTACAATAGATAATTTCAATACCTTAAACCACTTAAATAACTTTAGTTTCATCTTAAAATATTCTTATGTAAGAGTCATAATTAGGGAATCCAAAATTTGGGTTTCAGTATCTCTAATGTAACACCCTTCTCTCTCCATTCCTATATCCATTATAATAGTCTCAAACATTCATTTCTTCTAACATTTGCTTTATTTTTTGCCTTTTAATATGGATGTTTAAATGAGTATACAAAACATATTTAAACATGATAGGTGACAATGTGTTTTGTTTTCTATTTTTGCTTTTGTTCTTTGATACATCGATTATACATTGTGTTTAATGAAATGCATATGAGATATGGTTCTCTGCATTATCTCTTGCTAATTTTCAGAAGATCTATGTGCTTTTAAAGGCAATCAGATATTGGTTAATAGGTAGACTTCTTTTGTAATTTGGTGGGAAAGAAAGAGAGAATAGTTGTTGATGACCAGCAAACCTGTGGGCGCATGAGACAAAAACACTTAGAGATTTTTTTTAGAAAACAGAATCATATAATCCAAAGTAAACTGTCATAAGCAGAGATTGATTCATGTTTAAAGGAAAAAGGTTCTTTTACTCAAAACTGAGAGTGATGGTGTCATGTGTTCTCTGGATTTCTGCCACTTGGGAAATCCCTTTCCTGTTTGTCTTCACAAGTAAATTCCATGGACATAGACACAGATGGAATAGTCTGGCTCTCTTAATAACTCTCCAGCTGTTGAGAAAACATGCAACACAGGGAGGACACCTTTTCCGTGTGAAACCTGTGCTAACTAAGAGAAAGGCCTCAGGACCTCCCAGATGTGTTCATTGTGTTCAGTTGCCAAATCACATGTGCTTTGTACAACCTTTTCCCAGTAACCTCATTATGCCTTGCAAGCAACCTTGTACTCAGAATTTGGGTCCCAATATCAATTTCACCACAGGGAAGAATATATTAAAAAACATTTCAGCTGTTGATTTTATTCCCAGTGCATTGAAATTCTAGGCCTTTTGTTTTAGAGAAACAAGCTCAACTCGGAATATTCAGAGAATCCAGTTTTGGAGATTTTGACCTGAAGAATCATTGATGCTTCAGGTTACTGTATCTGGTGCCTCATGGCTGCTACCATCTCATTACTACTGAGTGGTGCTCATTTCCCACCCTCATGCCTCTAATCTGTAAGTTTACCTTAGCCTCTTTTGAGTTCTACTGTTCTGTTTTTCTATTGCTGAGATGGCTATTTTTAACTTGACCTTCTTTGATTTTGGTGGCATTTCCTGAAGTAATGTTTATGGATAAGTTGGAAGGATTATGACTGTTGTTGATAACAAAAGAAAGCTTACTTAGCTACCTAAAACAATATTCATTTAACCTATCCACTATGAGCTTAAGACACATAGTTGATCTGTTTTATGTGGCAGATGTGTGTTACTTTTGACCTCAAAGTGCTAGAGGTTGTGAATTTAACTTAAAATTTGATCCTTGAAGTTATTTTCAATACACTGCATGCTTATATTGTTAACAAATACATCTGGCAAAATTCCAATCTCCATGGTGGTGGTTTTAGGAGGTAGAATTTGGGGAGACAATATGGTCATGGGAATGGATCCCTTTTGGTGGGATTAATGCTCATCTGAAGAGAAACAAGAACACACCCTCTCCATATTTTCTTTTTTATGAGTGTGTAGAACAAGAATGACATCTGTAAATTAAATGAAAGCTTTATCCAGATACTGGATCTATAACATCCAAGAACTTCCCAATTCCTAGGTTGTGGCAAACACATATGTGTTTAGTAAACCCAGTGTTGTGAGACCTATTTCCAAGAGGAGATGTAGACAATATCTAACTCCTCCTTATAAGGTCCTAATGACAGACCATGGAACAATTCCCCTATGGTCTACCTTGGTTAACAGATAAGCTTATTGGACTTACTTAGGTAGCATGCATGAGGAATCACTTGTAGGAGAATGGGTCCCCCTGAAACTGCGACACTGAAAAGTTTTCACTTATGGATAATGATTGCCCCATGGTCACATCAATGTAGCTCCCCTTTTAGTTAGCCATTGTCAGCCTGCTTACTGCAGCATACTCTAGCATTTCCCAAGATCAAGAGGGGTACCAGGGAGTCATCAGATTTTTCAGCTGGAGTCCAATAACCCTCCCCATTTCCTTTTTCTAGGAGTCAATAATTTTACTGCAGAAGCATTGAGGGATTTCTTGCAAATAGTCAGAACAGTTCAGATTATGAGAGTGGTTCTTTTGCTTAGAAGATAGACCTCTACAACATCAGTTTAACGTATTGTGGATTTGTAATTGCTGTCTGTTTATTGAACCAGGCTATTGCTATGTAGTACTCAATTTGTTGCAGCCCCCTGTCCAGCATTAAGGCAGAGATGTGTACTGCCATACTTGGCTCAGTTTATGGCATGTTGTATAGCCTCCTGTACTGATCAAGATAGTATTCTTTCAGAATTCTCAGTTTTCAATTTCTATATTCCAAAATGGAATCACGTACAGTAGTCTTACAGGAAGGATCTGTCCTTGTGTATTCTGTATTTTGTCCAGCTTTACTTCTTGTGCTTATTAGCTGTGTCTTAGTCCCACTGAAAATATCCTTGTACTCTCTTTTCTTTTCCATGTGAAGCTATTTTAACATCTTATCCAGATTTATATTCCATTTATAGTTATCTGGAGACTCCTTTGACCTATGGAAGTGGCTGATCATTCTCACACTTGTTTGACTTAGTGTTTCATAGGTCAGTAATAATGCTTTATTCAGTATTAACTGAGTTTTATCACCAATTTGATTTTTAAAATAAAAAAATTTGAAAAAGCTTTCACAAACTTCAGAACTCACAACATCTGGGTCTACTTCAGGACACAAAAAAACAGGTATGGGATCCAGTTGCATTAGTACTGCAAAGTAGTCAAAGAGCTGGAATGTGTAGCTTTGCCTGCAAAGTAGTCGAAGAGATTGAATGTGTAGCCTTGCAGGCCCACTAAGCTAAGTCCAGGAACCTGGGTGGGAAGTGCTAGTCCCACATAAATTATCCTTCATGTATATCTTTACAATTATTAATCACAACTTTACACATGTACATAGGGCACATTGAGCACTCTTTAAACTCTATCTCCACACAAGCTCATCCACCTGCCGTCTTCTCTACTCAGATGGCAAGGGTATCATTTCTGTCATTTTTAAATCCATTCAAATGTTAGTTCTCTTTGGCTGTTTTAAATTTTTTGAACATATTTCTAATTCTAAACAAAAATCAGTTTCTTGAGTTTTATCTAAATGATTCTAATTGAACATCACTATTGGATTGGTAATTTGGGGGAGGAGGCATATTTTCTGTGTTTATTTTATATGTATGTGTGCCTGGCTGTGTGCCTGGCTGTGTCCCTGGTTCTTCCTGCTTTTCTTCTCTTCCTCTCTCCCAACCTTTCTCCCATCTGAATTTAGGATGTTGTTTTAGGTTTTTTGTTTTTTGTCTTGGTTTTTAGCCCACCAGAGCAAAATTCTAAAGTGGCCTGGGTGATCTGGGAGAGTCTCAAGAGGGCAGACCCAAGGCTGAAGAGACTAGGGTGACTCTGACACCTACCAACAGAGTACGGTGACTATGACACATAGGACAAGAGATGGATCTGGTAAGGCTGGAGTAAAGTAGGATTCAAATATCAGAGCTAGGTGGATCATGTGTGGTAATTATGATATGCAGGATCAGAGATGGAGAGGGAACTGAGTATGAAAACCTGGACCTCATGGAGCAGGTGTGGTGCACCATACTGGAGAGGAGTGGGTCTGGGGCCAGGGGACAGTACGACTGGCATATCTTACTACAGTTGTGTCTGAAAGGAACCCAAGAAGGATCTGTAGCAAGGACAATCAGAGACCAAGCAGGATATGGCCAAAGTGATGCTTGGGGTAGCTATGGGTAACAGAATCAAGGATGGAGTGGGTGACCAGGTGGGCATGACTTGTCCAAGCTAAGGTCAGAGGGATTACCAGGGACAGCTGTGAGGTGTGACAGGTGACAGAATTGAAAAGGATCACGATGGGGATGGGGGGGTCATTCACAAGGCCTAAAGCTAAAGGAATAGCCCAGGGCAGCTCTGCAACATAGGGATGGAAGTGGCACATATCTTAGATTCTTTTTATCCTCTCTTTTTCTTGTTTCAAATTTAAATTCCTTAAAAGCCAGTACTATATTTATTTTCTAGTTTTAAACGCAGATTACCAGGGTGTGTTGGAGAGCCCCAGTAAAGATTTTGCAAACCAAAAGACCTTCTATTAACGTATGAATCCTGAAGACTAGATGTATTCTGTTGTGAACCATACTGCCCAATAGAATTACAATAAAGACTGTGATGTTATTCCATATTTGCCCATGGGATGCATCACAGCTTGTGTTACTTCAAATGTTTCACATGTCATATGTGGCCAGCAGCTACAGTGGCTAGTGACAGTTTCTAGAGTAGGTGTTAAAGAACAGTGGTACAGGCTGGAAACATGGCTCAGTGGTTAGGTGCACTGGTTGCTCTTCCAGAGGACCTCTCTCCTACTTTGCAGTTTTGACCGGTTTTTGAGTTTGTTATCTTGCGTGAACAAAGGAAGAAAAGTCAAAAGTTGTCATCGAGGGTAGCTTCCGGTCTTGCCTAGCCAATTCGACAGGCACCCATTTCTGGCTACAGTAAAACAGAAGCAGTTATTATTTTATGTTTGTGTTTGTTTTCTTGGAGGACACTTATTATCTGGGCCAGAACTTGATGCATATAAACTTTGTTTTTCTATTTTTAATGCAAGGGTTGGGAGTAAGGACTCAGGCGCAAACAGACTTTGAAATCAGAAGAATAGGTTTGGTTAGAATTCAGCTGCTGAGAAAGGAAGATAGATGAGAGCTAAATATTTGATTAACTGAATAAAATGGCAGAGGAATGAGAGACATTGCTGAAGGTCTTTTTTTCCAAAATTGGCACTTTTTTTTTAAAGTGCCTAAATCTTTTATTTTTCATAATCTACATTTTTTTTCAAATTAGTTTTACACTGAATGACACAAAAGGAAACTCAAATTACCAATAGTTGATTCCAGTCTTAATAATAAAAAGTAGAGCAGAAACAGAAACTCTCAGGCAAGCTTCCACTTTTTAAATAAGGAGTTTGGGGGGTCAATGGAAGCAATATTTAATGGTTCTGATCAGATGATACAGCAGGCAGCTTGTCTCATATGGGCAAGTGTTGGCATTAACAGGTTACAGTCCTTAATGGATTTCTGAGCCATGTGTTTTTTAAATGTCTTTAAAACAGAAGGGTTGCCTGAAGTGATGTTCTGGAGTTCCCATTGTTTTAGCAGGCCAAGAAGGTGGTGGAGGTATGGAATGCCTACATAAAAAAGGCACATCATGCCACTTTTCATTTTGACTGGAAAAAAAAAATCAAACCTTTCTACCTGTCTTGGTGTCAAGAACTAAGGGCTGGGGCTGAAGAGATGGCTCAGCGGTTAAGAGCACCGTCTGCTCTTCCAGAGGACCCGGATTCGATTCCCAGCACCCACATGGCAGCTAACAACTGTCTGTAGTTCCAGTTTCAGGCAGACACCAAGGCAAATAAATAAATAAATAAAGTTAAAAAAAAAAAAGAACTAAGGGCTGAGAGGTGCAAAGGAGCTTGGTACAGCCAAGAGAACTAGGGTTGCCACCAAGGGCTCTGACAGGTCTTCCTTTCTTCTCCTGCCCTCCTGCTGTGATGAGAAACATCATCCCTGTGTCTTGGTGTGTGGGTTCTGGGGTGTTCACTTTGCTGGACTGCTTATGTCTCTAGCTTGGCACTAAGGAAAGATTGAAGAGCATCAACCCCAGGAGCTTCTTATCTGCTCCTCAT
>PVIH01010276.1:37500-76632 GCA_004025045.1 Sigmodon hispidus
AAATAGCTCTGCAAAGGTTTCTAAGACAATGAAGATAAGGTGACATACTTCAGCCTGAGTCCTGAGGACAGCAGATGACACACTGCTAATCATGTCGTTGCCCTGCAGGGTATAGGCATTGTGTTTTCAACCCTGACATTTCCAAATAAGTCAGGGAGCTAGATTTGGAAACTTGTGGAGTTGGTTTCTTTTTTCTTCATTGCATTAAATGATACTACATATCTTTAGTGGCTGTGGAGGCCAAACAAAACACTTCTAAAAGTCAGATAGAACCAGTGTTACTGGTCTTCAGTAACAGTTTTACAGCTCTTCGTTTTGCAAACAGTCTGCAACTTCAGACCTGAGTGATAATTTAACTTTCAACCTGACTCAGTGTGGGTGGTAGGGTAAATGCCAGTGAATGACCCTGATCCTCACCAGAAATTCTGGAGTGACTTTCCCTTGGACTCTGGGTAAAAATGACTGCAAATTGGTGATATGCCAGGGACCTAAGTATGTTACCTTAAATGGGAATTAGAATAGTCATCAAATGGGCCATGTAAAAGACTAGAGCCATTTAAAATAAGAGCAAAAGAAGTCAGAGACTCTGAGAAGCTTCGGTGTGGTATGGTTGGCCTTGAGAGTAGATGGGCCCACATGTGAGGACACAAAGCCAAAAGGAGGTGAAAGTGGCTGCTGGCCAACAGCCTGGAAATGTAAACGTTAGATCTGTAGCTACAAGAAACTAAACTCTGCTAGCAACTGAATGAGTCTAGATGTGAATTCTCTTCCCATATTTCAGTATAAGAATCTTGCTGGCCAACATCTTAAATATAGCCTGTTAGATGTTGAGCACAGAACCCAGCTGAGCCAAATGAAACTTCTGATTTACAGAACCACAGAAGAACAGATGGATGTCATAAGTTACTTAAATCATAGTGATTGCTATCTGGTAGCAGCAGGTCATCAGTGCTGAAGAGGAGCCTCATCTGTAATGCTACCCTTTGCTTATAATTTCCTGCTTTCCATTTTTTTTTTGTGGAGAATAGAGGGACAGAATGTGAGAAAGATATGTTAGAAGGTAGTAAAGTTATTATCTATCTGTCCATTTTTCCTCCCTAGGTCTGTAGAGGTGTTAGCAGGTACCTAATGGGCAATTGTGTGAGAATTTAGGAAGGTCTTTGTTTGCAACTTGTTATTGGCCTTTAGCTTGATCTGGTAACTCTTCTGCATGTCCACAGAGGGACTGCAAGAAGTTCTTGTGCAGATTGATTCTTGGTCACAAGAGCCACACCCTTTTCCTGCCTTTCTTGCTGTCAGACACAGAACAATTTCATGTTATGATGCATTTCAGCATCTGCCAACAGAATAGCCAGTGATTCCTCTACTTTGTCGGTTAGAGTGAAGCCATAGTGCACACATTTATTGTTCGCCCCACTTTGCTCAGATTGAGGGGTAGGTGTCAAACCATTTAACTGAGGATCTTGAAGTTGGGGGAAGAGATTGAAGGAACAGTGAGGACAATAAGAGCTGAGAACATAGGCCATGGTGTGGCTATGGCTTTGATTTTTTTCAGGCATAATGTTTGTATCTGTTCTTTTTGTCAAATGGTGGATACAAAGAATCTTTACACATTTTTACACTAGGCCTAAGAGACAAGTCAGCGTTCCACATCCTGCTTAAAAATAGATAGATGGTGGGATAAACTAGGCACTTTGAAAGTTTAAGGGAAACAGAATTGATGTCTCATCTTGTGTTTCCTGCAGCATGAGAGTTTCAGGATAGAAGAGTGCCTCCTGGCTGTGCTTTAGGATTCCACTCATGATGAGGATTTGCTGCATCCAATCTTTTCTCATAATGCCATTCACCAATTCTCTCTTCCTGTCACTACCTTCTACATTCTCAACATGAGCATGTAGGTTTCCAGTGAGAACATGGTCTTGCTTTGATAATACTAAATTCTGCTTATGGGAAGTGGTGTCATATGCCTCTATTTATTACTGAATTTCTGGTGACAGATGCAATGTAAAGCTTCCCATTCTAAAACTCCATTATGCCCATCAGTTTTCTTGGGCATTGAGACAAGAGGTCCAAAATATACCAAGGGGGCAAATTTGTATCTGGATTGAATGTCTCAGTTGTGCTGGCCTCCCATTCTACTTGTTGACATTTTCCTTCATGTGAGAGTGGTGAGACTTGATTCAGATTTCTGGAGGACACTGAGTTTCTAACTAGGAATCAACTGATTTTCTGCTGGTAACCTATTCTCATTTAGAAGTTTTTTTGAGGGTTCTCTAGGTATGTGTATACACTATTGTTTGTGTTTTTGTTTCTGTATGTAGGAGCACATGCATGTGTACATGTGTGTGCATGTGTAGCTATGCATGGATACATGCATGCATGTCCAGATGTTCTTAATTGGTGCTTTTCCTCAAATGAGTGCTGGGATCTGGTGATGTCTAGTATAGGCAATCTTGTCTAGTTGATACCCATAGTCACTTTCTTTTGCTGTGGCTCACTTCCAGCCTACACATCCTTGTAATTCAGATCTATATAAGCTGTTCCAGACCAAGGCCATAAACCATGAAACTGTCAGCAAAGTCTACTTATGGAAAATGTTGGTTTAGAAGGATATTCAGCTTTAAAACATAGCTGATCCTTTTTTTTGTGCATGATGGCTGCAGTAATCAAAACATCTTGTTTATGAGAGTCCATCAGATTTCTGAGTGGCTGTGTGAGTGTTATCCTGACATAATTTGGGTGTCTGCTTTGGTCAGTTGGAGATTTCACATATATGTACATGTATATGTAAATGCAAAGGTTCACTGATGAGCATAAACTTATAGAAGAACTGAAGAGCATAAAGCTGGGGTTTTGAGCTCAATCTTTCTCATATTACTCCTGGCAAGGGTTCTCCAAGAATGTCTGGATGCTAGGACTGATACATTTAGGGCAAAAGTGCAAGCTTCTCCTCCAGCTTGTGCCTGCTCTCCTATTATTCCTCTTCCTGTCACACTGGCCTGCAAATGAGCTCACACCTTTGTGACTGTTTGCAACTGGATCCTCAGAGAGGCGATGGGGAGTTTTCCTTGAACAAATCTATCCCTGAACTAATTTTTCACCAGCAAGCACACCACACTTTGTACACTGTCTTAAATTCTCAACCACAGGTCACAGGGAGAACAACTAAATTGATGTCCATTGATGAAGTAAGAGGACAGGCCCTCTATTTCGCAAGAGGTTCTCACAAACATTAAGGGAATTAAAAATGGAAAAACAAAGTCAACAAATCCTACATTATAAAAAGTATCATAATAGCAGTGCTAGTTAATCTGCTGGAGAACTGAAATGTATGTGGCACTCTCTTTAAAGTAAAAAGCTAGTTTTGATAGATTAAATGGTATATACACCAAAAAGGTATCAACTTTATCACATCATAAATCCAAGGCTGATGGCAATAGTTCAGTAAAAGAAAAACACCTACTCAGTGAAAATGTTGCACAAGTGAATACAGATTTGCTCTGAGAGGGATTCTTACAGTTTCACAAAGACACCATTTGAGTGACAATAATGACAGCAATGGTAATAAACATTTTTCCAATTCCCAGTTTGAGGGAGAACTGGACATAGTGCACAGTATTAGAATTTGTAAGCTACCATCCCCACTTTACTTAGATGTTGTTGTCTAAAAACGTGGCATCTGGTGCTCACAGAGTGTCTTCCTCCTTAGAGGAACGCATACTCTATGACTCTCTAACCATTTGTTCTCTCAGTAAGAACAATCTTGCTCTGCTCAACACAGCACCTCCAAAAGCTTCTAGAAAGATTTAGTGATTAATGGTGATTGATTTTTTTTCTTGCCAGCTTAATTGTCACAGTTGAGCAGGACTGATTTCGATCCAGCTGTGCTTAATTAGCCCAGTGGACTTAGGAATCAAACTTTAGACTCAAGTTTAGAGGCAGGCTTGTACTGGAATAAGTCTCATCCATTAGTTATCCTGCTGAGGTAATACCAAATCTGTTGTAGACCAAAGTTTTCATTAAGTCCAAAAAAAAAGAAGTTAGAAAATACATGCCATATAAAGGGAACATGATATTCTTTCCAGGTTTAAATAAACTATTTTTGTCTTCCATAGCATGGCTTAGCAAGGAAAATAGCTCAGGTGAAGTTCTCTGTGGCACACCATTGGCTACTTACTTAGGCTCATGCCAGCTGGGAAGGTAACATAATTTTGCACATATTTCTTTATATTTATGTTTTTGGTTATGTTAATTTTCTTTGTTCTTGCCTTGAAATGTGAACTTCTTATTAACCTTGAAATTGTTTCATGTCCTGCGGCCAGAGTGATGACTCTATGGTTATTGCTTTCATATAGGACCTAGATTTGGTTCTCAGCATATATACCAGACAACTCACAACTGCCTATAACTCAAGTTTCAAGGGTAAAGTTCCTTTTGGGAACTTATACATAGATAGTATATACAAACTCATATTGGCACACACATATGAAAAATAAATAAGTCTTTAAAAAGTGCATGGGGAAATTCCTGCCCTGGTAAGTTGTGTTCCAGGACCAGGTTTGGTTTGTAGTGCATGTCTCCACACACTCCTTAGCAGACAGGAATAGAGTTTGGCTGTGAGGGGCTCCTCCAGCTGCTACTAATACACGGAAACTTGCATGGCCGCCCTGCCTCCAACTGCATAATCAGAGAAGAACTGACGTCTTGAAATTCAGACCAGACCAGAGTCAGAAATTGAGCAGACCCCTTGCTCAGAGCAGACAGGAGACACACAAGGCCTCTTGCCACCTAATCGTGAACCACTGAAGTCATGGGAAGATGCCAGTGCAAAAATATATATAATAATATAAAGAACAAGGTAACTCCAGAAGAAAGTGGTGGTTATACAACTACAAGACCTGAAAGGAGCAATGAAGAGGAAACAGAAGGAAGCAACACCAAAAACACCTTTATGAAGATAATTGAAGCCCTCAAAGAAGATATGAAAAATTCCCTTAAAGAAATAGAAGAAAATACAAACAAAAAATTGGAAGAGATGAACAAATTTTTAAAAGAAAACCAAGAAAAAGTAAACCAAAAAATGGAAGAAACATGCCAGGTACTAAAAACTGAAATAGAGGCAGTAAAAAAGGTACAAAATGAGGCACAGATGAAAATAGAAAACCTGAAGAAAAAAGCTGGAAGCACAGTTACAAGCATTAACAATAGAATCCAAGAGATGGATGAGAGAATTTCTGAAGTGGAAGACTCAGTAGCTGAAATAAATATATCAGTCAAAGAAAATACTAAAACCAAAAAATCCATAAAACAAAATTTTCAGGAAATTTAGGACACCATGAAAAGACCTAACTTGAGAATAATAGGAATCAAAGAAGGAGAAGAATATCAGCTCAAAGGCACAGATAATGTATTCAATAAAATCATAAAGAAAACTTTCCTAACTTGAAGAAGGAAATGCCTATAAAGATACAAGAAGCTTCCAGAACACCAAATAGATATGACTCCACCAAATAAATCATTATGCCATGTAATAATTAAGCCACAAAACATACAAAACAAAGAAAAAAATTTAAGAGCTGCAAAAAAAGGGCAAATTTACCTATAAAGGCAGACCCATCAGAATAACACCTGACTATTCAATGGAAACGATGAAAGCTAGAAGGGCTTGGTCAGAAGTTATATAGATACTAAAAGAGCATGGCTGCCAAACTAGAATACTATACCCTTCAAAATTATTAATCACCATAGATGGAGTAAACAAGATATTTCATGACAAAGTCAGACTGAAACAATACCTATCTACCAATCCAGCACTACAGAAAGTATTAGAGGGAAAACTCCAACCTCAGGAACCCAGATACATCCATGAAACCACAAACAATCAATAACCTCACAGAAGAATACTCCAGAGAAAGGAAATACAAGCAAGTTACCACCAAAAATAGCAGGAAATATCAATCAGTGGTCACTAATATCCCTTAATATCAATGGACTCAACTCTCCTATAAAAAGACACACACTAACAAGATGGATACAACAACAGAAGACATCCTTCTGTTGCCTACAAGAAGCACACCTCAACCGCAAAGACAGACACAGGCTTAGAGTAAAGGGTTGGGAAAAGATTTTCCAGTCAAATGGTCCTAAGAAACAAGCAGAGGTTGCCATCCTAATTTCTAACAAAATAGACTTTAAGCTAAAAGCAATTAAAAGGGACCAAGATGGTCATTACTTATTCATCACAGGAAAAATTGTTCAAGAGGAGATTTCAATCCTGAATATTTATGCCCCTAATATAAGGGCACCTACCTATGTTAAAGAAACACTGCTAAAGCTTGAATCCCACATCAGTTCTTACACCCTAATCATGGGAGACTTCAATACCCCACTTTCAACCCTGGATAGATCAACCAGACAAAGACTCAACAGAAAAATAAGGAGTCTAAAAGAGGTTATGATGCAAATGCAAATGGACTTAATAGATATCTACAGAAGCTTCCACCCAAATGCAAAGGAATATACATATTTCTCAGCTTCTCATGGAAATTTCTCCAAAATTGACCACATAATTGGTCATAAAGCAAATATCAACAGATACAAAAAAATGAAAATAATCCCTTCTATCATATTAGACCAACAGGGCCCAAAGTTAGAGTTCAACAACATCAGAAATCAAAGAAAGCCTACCAACTCATGGAAAAATGATACTCTAATATTTGCAGGCAAATGTATGGATTTGGAGAATATCCTCCTGAGTGAGGTATCACAAACCCAGAAAGATAAGCAGGGGATGTATTCACTCATTATTGGACTGGAAACAAACAAACAAACAAACAAACAAAAAACAAAGCATGCCCAAGCTGCAAACTACAACCAATGAACAGCTTGGGATTGGAAACACATTGGACTGACCCCTTGGATCCCACACCCCCTAGAGGAACACCTGACTCAGTCTTGATGTTGGGGGGAGAAAAGTGAATTTGCCAGGAGTGGAGGCTGAACTAAGCAATATTAGCAATGAACATGGATGAGCAAGCATCTTTGTAGTAGGATTTAAAGTCCTCTATCTGATACAGGGTATGGGGTATTATTTCAAGGTCTATGATCCATTTTGAAGTAAGATTTGTATAGTACAAATTTTATATACAAAACACTAATTAGAATAAATTGTCACATACATATGATACAGTAATAATGGGTGGCTTTAATTTCCCACTGTTGTCTTTAGATAGGTCATCTAAAATAAATATCAATGTAGAAATTTCAGAGTGAATTCACACCATAGACTAAACAGACTGAACACATATGTGCATACCATTCCATCCAATACACGTGACATACACATTTCATATACAAGATCATGGGAATATCTCTATCCTGCATTCTAGGCCACAAAACATTTCTTAACAAATAGAAAATAATCTAAGCAATTTCTTATACCTTATTAGAAAAGGGTGCACTAGATCTAGAATTTAGTAACGAAATAACAAAAACACTAACGCTACAGAAATAACATGCAGGCTTGGCAACTGAACAATATACTCTTGAATGACCAGTAGACAGTAAAAGAAATCAGAAAGGAAATTTTAAGATCTTAGAGTCAAATTCTTACCACAATTTACCACAACCTTTGGGACACTTCTAGTGCAGTTTTGAAATGAAAGTTTATAGGTTAAAGACCTTAAATTTAAAAAATTCAAAAGAGATAGTATGTGCAAAAACCTAATGATGCTCTTCAGATTCTTAGAAAAACAAGAATAATCTAAGTTCATGAGAAGCAGATAGCAAGAAACCATGAAGAACAGGGTTGACATAGAAAAGGATTGTAAAAGAGCAGTACATAGGACCAGAGAATTAGTTCTTTGAAAAAAAAAGCACATATTGAAAAACCATAGGCACACTGATCCAAAGAGACTCTTGATCCAAATTAGTATACCTAATGTCAGAGATGTATACTTAATAGTCAGTTTGGCTAAAGGACTCAGCTACTTCCTCCCTCTTGACTGTTTCCCCTTTAAATAAAGCACCTCAAAGTCATGGCCTTTTAAAAAAAAAGAATAAAGGGGCACAGTTAACTATCAAGAAACTAGTGACACCATAAACGTAAACACTAAAAGCCATGCCAGCACGATGTTGAATTACGCTTAGTGCATGGTCTCTATGGCAATCTTCAGTGCCATTATAAATCATAGATCATCAATGGTTTTCTTCATTCTGTGCAATGTTCATAATAACATATACATATTAAAGGCATTCATATGTATTTTTAATAAACATCAAAGCATGGATGTCATTTCTATGGTAGCATCTTCTTTCAGTTACTTATCTTTGCTGGCTTTATTTTTTGGCTTGTCTGTGTTTATTCACGTAACCAGGTACCACTTCTTATAGACACTTCTATTTTTCAGAAAACAGTATATTCTGTAGAACATACCATTACTATTTATACTATAAATATACTCATTAATACAGGAGGAGACATTTGGCAGGATGATAACTTAGATGGAATTATTAAAATCTGATATGCTTTTTATATGATTCATAATGACATTTAGTAGCATAATTATTTCTTTGCATTGTGAGACAGGATGGTGATAATCCCATGAATGCCATCTGGGAAACTGTAGTAGGTTTAATAGACCCACAAACAATTAGAAAGTGCTTCATGAACTTCAGGGTCCATAAATATAGAGTCTAGACTTTCTGACCCTGGTGGTCTAGAGTGGGACTAGGACTTCTTCATTTCTAAACATGCCATTGGTTTATGTTCACATTGAACAGTAAGAATTCAGAGAACCTAAAAAACCTATATAACCAATTGGCTCCTATGCCAGAGTATGTATCAGAGGCACATTCATAATATTAAAAGTACAGATGCCATGATGCTAGTTTGAAGCTAGTAAATCACAAGTCCCAAGAACACAGCTGTATCCACCACTCATGTCCATAGGATTTTTGACAGGAACCTAGCAGAAACCTGATATTTTATGTTGCATAGGAATCACAAACTCCCCCAATTTAACCTGTGTGTATGTAAGTGGCAGGCTTGTCCAGAGGACAGCAACTCAGAAAAGGTTGGTATGCTACTATGTGACCATACACAGTATGATTATAGATGCAGTTGTAACTTTCCATAATTTATTTATTGTTCTATTTTTAATCATTATTTGTGTGTATCTATATGTGGATATATGCACCTGAACATTCAGGCACCTGTAGAGGCCAGGAGTGCAATCCTTTTGCATCTGGAGTTACAGAACCAAAACTAAAGAACTAGCCTTTAACTACTCAGCCTATCTCTTCAACCCCTAATTTCCCAATTTATTGAAGATTTCCTAAAATAAATACATTACAAACAGTCCATCATTTAGCTTTCTCAATGAGATTATTTAATAACATAGTGACAAAACTTATTAAAATAATTATCCATGTTTGTAATTTTCTTTCCTCCCTGTCTATCTTTTTATGTGGAAAATTTCAGCTTACTATTCAAAATAGAGGAATTATATTTGCATGAAGTTCAGGTTCAGCTCTGATTATGAAATATCCTGAACAAATACCCAGATGAGCTAATTAGGTCAACTTTTCATGGGAATTGAATAAAGAGGTCTGTTTCCCAGCAGGTCAGTGTTCTTTGAAATATCTGTTGGTCAATATGTTGTAGCACAGAATACTGGTTTATCATTTGCTGGGGTCAGAACTAAGCAGCAAACATGTGCCAACTGGCTGTGTAAATACAGCCCCTCTGTTACCAAGACAATGACCATATCTACACTTCCTTGTATTTGAGGGCAGTTAGAGCTTGGCTTTCAAGTGTTAATAAGGCCTGCCCAAATTTCACATACAAGCTGAAGGTTAACGCTGGGAGATTTCCATCACTTGTCTTAATTTACTTTCTACAGACACTCCTGAGAAACCTATGAAACTGGGATATGGAGGGCAGCTAATGGACATCTCTGATTAACAGATTATCAGTACCATTGTAATAGGGCAATCAGTGCCTTTTACTGGGATGTTGTAGAATATATTCTGTTGGATTTTATTGCCTGTTACAAACACTAGATTTTATACTGTAGAAGGCAGTATGACCTGGCTCCATATGGTAATTTCTTTTTGGTGAATCAAACCTTGGTTTCTCTTAGATGCTTTGTGTATCATATTCCCGATTATGGAAACACACTAAGATAGCAGGTTGTATAAATGCACAGGGCAGTTGTACAGGAATGATTACAAGATGAGGAAGTCTTCTCCTGGAGATAGGTAGATATCTCCACTTTCTCTGCACTCTTGATTTCTCCTTGGCCAGGCTGGCTGGTTGTGGTCCTTTTCTTCTTGTCTTCAGACATGTATTTATTATCATTGCTGTTAAATAACAACTAGGAGCTAAGGTTCAATACCAAGATAATATCAATAAACAACACTGAGCTCCCCTTTAGAAGCCTCTAAAGCTTGTTTTCCTCAATACTATAGCTGCCTTGATTCTGGTGTCTCCAGGCAACAGTGAATTTCCAGTTTAGTGGTGACCATCTACAGTCACATTGCTGATCTTGCAGCATGTCCTCTCTCCCAAGCCTCTGCTGTCTTCTTCTTCCTGCATGGTGTTCCACTCTCTTCCATACTGCCTTGTTTTTTTTTCTTTTTCCTTCCTTCCAGGTTTCTAGGAGAGGCTCTTGCTGGGTCAAAGGCATAATGTAATGGTTTAACTTCTATTTGATTGCAGCCCTGGTCCCTTGGGGGATACAGCGTTATTACAGTCCAGGCTTGTAGCACCACAGGCTAATGGATCAATTCAGCCTTCAAAGTATCCTATGGCCTGTCGATATGAAATTCTAGCAATTACTGAAGTGGGAAGGCTAGGAAGCAGCTGAAAAACATTCCCTATTGATTGGCTCATTGCTAGCGTATGATGAACTTGCTTAAGAAAAATTGACCTGACAAATTGATTTTTTTAAATCAGAGAATCTCATGAATGCAATTTAAGTCACAATGTTTCTTGATTGAAGAATGATTCTTTTTGCTTTTCGTTTTTTTTTTTTTTTCCCTGCAAGGAACAATGATGAAGCAAACTAGCCACCAAAAGTCTAGAACACTGGGACTCCCTGGACCTTGCCTCATCTGCCAACAAATAAAAGTTTCCTGTAAAAAATAAACCTTGGTTGTGAATATCCTCACCTCTCCATTTTATGTACACCAGACCCTCATAGACTTTTTTTTTTTTTCATCAATTTTCTTTCTCTCTGGTTAACTTTTTAACTTCAATTTTTTTTTAGATTTATTTATGTTTTTAATTAAAGCTCATCCCACCTACTTTATCAGAGTTTCACTTATTACATGAGGAACAAACAGACTTTGGAACTGAGAATCTTAAGGATTGTCTAAGGTAGTTGTGTCATTTGATATGATCATGAGCAACTTGAGCAATGGACACAGACTGCACACTCTAGGTAGTGAACATATACTGCATATGCTTGAACACTTATTTGTGTCAAACTTCTTGCCAAATTTTTCTGCCACTTGAATCTGGGCCCTGAACTGACACTCCGCTGCTACAGCATGGAGCACTGCCCACCTACGACACAGCTGAGAAGTTAGTAGCAGAGGAAGAGCTGGGTCCCTTGGTCCCAGGCACAAGCCTCAGAGGTAAGTGACTTGGCTTGGGTGGGCAGCAAAATCTGCACAGACCACGACTGTCTTGGTGGCCACAGGGAAGCAGAGGACTTCCTAGAGGCACAGCAGAGAGGTCAGAGGTCAGAAGGTGACTTTCACCACATGAACGCCGGTCCTGAACGGCCACTCCACTGCAGCACGGAGCACTGCCCACCCAGAGCACAGCTGGGAAGTTAGCAGCAGAGGAACAGCTAAGTCCCTTGGTCCTGGACAGACGCCTCAGCGGTAAGCAACTTGGCTTCTGTGGGCATCACAGTCTGCACAGACCAGGACTGGCATAATAGCAGTAAGGCAGCAGAAGGCTTTGAATCTCAGACCCATGTCAAGAGCAGAATCAGAGATCGAGCAGACCCCTTGGTCAGAGCAGACAGGAGACACAGAAGCCCTCTAGCCACAACTGACTAGGAGCTGATTAATTGTGAACCACTGAAGCCATGGGCAGAAGCCAGTGCAAAAATACATATAATAATATAAAGAACATCCCAGCAACAGCAGAAGAAACTGGTGGTTCTATAACACCAAGACCTGAACAGAGCAATGAGGAGGAAACAGAAGGAAACAACAGCAAAAACACTTTTATGAAGATTATTAAAGCCTTAAAAGAGGACATAAAAAACTCTCTTAAAGAAATAGAGGAAAATACAAACAAAAAACTTGGAAGATATGGACAAATTCTTGAAAGAAAACCAAAAAAGTAAAACCAAAAAATGAAAGAAATACTCCAGGAACTAAAAAGTGAAATAGAAGCAATAAAAAAGGCACAAAATAAGGCAAAGGTGAAAATAGAAAATATGAAGAAAAGAGCTGAATCTACAGACACAAGCATAACCAACAGAATCCAAGTGATGGAAGACAGAGTCTCTGGAATGGAAGACTCAGTAGCAGAAATAGACACATCAGTCAAAGAAAACACTAAAAACAAAAAAAGCCATAACACAAAACATTCAGGAAATTTGGGACACCATGAAAAGACCTAACGTGAGAATAATAGGAATAGAAGAAGAAGGAGAAGGAGAAGAAGAAGAAAAAGAAGAGGAAGAAGGAGAAGGAGAAGAAGGAGAAGGAGAAGGAGAAGGAGAAGGAGAAGGAGGAGAAGAAGAAGAAGAAGAAGAAGAAGAAGAAGAAGAAGAAGAAGAAGAAGAAGAAGACGACAATGACCAGCTCAAAGGCACAGATATTGTATTTAATAAAATTGTAGAAGAAAACTTTTCCAACTTAAAGAAGGAAATGTCTATAAAGAAACTAGAAGCTTACAGAAGACCAAATAGATTTAATCTCCCCCAAAAGTCTGTTTGCCACATAATAATCAATCCACAAAACATACAGAAGAAAAAAATATTAAGAGCTGCAAAAGAAAAGGGTCAACTTATTTATAAAGGCAGACTCATCAATATAACACCTGGCGATTCAATGGAAACAATGAAAGAAAGAAAGTCTTAGTCAGAAGTTATACAGATACTAAAAGAACATGGCTACCAACCTAGACTACTATACCCAGCCAAACTATCAGTCAGCATAGATGGAGTAAACAAGATATTACATGACAAAGTAGGACTTAAACAATGCATATCCACAAATCTAGCCATTCAGAAAACATTAGATGGAAAACTCCAACTTAAAGATCCCAGACACACCCATGAAACCACAAACTATCAATATTCCCACAGAAGAAAAGCCCAGAGAAAAGAAATATATACAAGCTACTACCAAAAATGACAGAAAATATCAACCAGTGGTCACTAATATCCCTTAATATCAATGGACTCAATTCACCTATAAAAAAATATACCCTAACTTGATGGATACAAAAAACAGAAGCCATCCCTCTGCTGCATACAAGAAACACACCTTAACCCTAAAGACAGACACAGGCTCAGAGTAATGGTCCTAAGAAACAAGCAGGTGTTTCCATCCTAATATCTAACAAAGTAGACTTGAAACTAAAATCAATTAAAAGAGACCAGGATAAACATGACTTATTCATCTCAGGGAAAATTGATCAAGATGAGATATTAATCTTAAACATTTATACCCCTAATAAAAGGGCACCTGTCTATGTAGAAGAAACACTACTAAAGCTCATCAATTCTCACACCCTAATAGTGAGAAACTTCAATACCCCACTTCCATCTTAGGATAGGTCAAACAGACAGGGACTTAACAGCAAAATAAGGAGTCTAAAAGAGGTTATGATGCATATGAATTTAATAGATATATACAGAAGATTCTACCCAAACAAAAAAGAATATAGTATTTCTCAGCACCAAATGAAACTTACTCTAAAATTTGCTGCACAATTGGTCATAAAGCAAGTATCAGTAGATACAAAAGAATGGAAATAATCCCTTGTATCATATCAGAACACCAGGACTGTTAGAGTTCAAAAACATCAAAAATCACAGAAAGCCTACCAAGTCATGGAAATTAAACATCACTCAACTGGGTCAAAAGAAATTAAGAAAGAACTGAAAGTCTTCCAAGAATTTAAGGAAAATGGATCCCCAGTGTACCCAAACTTGTGGGACACAAAGAAAGCAGTCTTAGGAGGAAAATTCATAGCACTAGATGCCTATATGAAAAAACCTAGAGAAATCCCACACTAGAGAACTATCAGCACAGCTGAAAAACTTAGAACAATTACAAGCAAACTCATCTAGAAGGAATAGATGGCAGGAAATAATAAAACTTAGAGCTGAAATCAATAAAATTGAAACATAAAGAACAATACAAAGAATCAATGAATCAGAGTTGGTTTTTTGAAAAAGTCAACAAGATAGATAAACTCTTATCTAAACTAATCAAAAAGCAGAGAGAGAGAGTATTCAAATCAACAAAATCAGAAATGAAAAGTGAGACATAACAACAGATCTCCAGGAAACCAGAGAATTATCAGATCATACTTTGAAAATCTATACTCCAAAAAAATGGAAAACCTAGAAGAAATAGACAGCTTTTTGGAAAGGTACCATTTACCAAAATTAAATCAAGATCAGATTAAATACCTAAACAGACCTACAACCCTAAAGGAAATTGAAGTTGTCATTAAAAGCCTCCCAAGTAAAAGAAGCCCAGTTTCAGATGTGTTCAGTGCAGAATTCTAACGGACATCCAAAGAAGAACTATTACCAATACTCCTCGAACCGTTTCAAACAGTAGAAACTGAAGGAATATTGCCAAACATTTTTTATGAGGCCATAACTGCCCTAATATCCAAGCCACAACAACATATGTAAAATATCATCTCATAATCAAGTAGGCTTCATCCCAGAAATGCAGGGATGGTTCAACATATGAAAAACCATAAATATCATCCATCATATAAACAAACTGAAGCAAAAAAAACAAAACAAAACAAAAAAACTCCAAAACCACATAATCATATCCTTAGATGCTTAAAAAAGCCTTTGACATAATTCAACACTCCTTCATGATAAAAGTCCTGGAGAGATCAAGAATACAGAGAAAATATCTACATATAATAAAGGCTATTTACAAGATGCTGGCAGCCAAAATCAAACTTCATGGAGGAGAGAATCAGAGCAATCCCACTAAAATCAGAAACTAGACAAGGATATCCTCTCTCTCCTTATCTATTCTTTATAGTTCTCAAAGTTTTAGCTAAAGCAATAAGAGAACGAAAGGAGATTAATGGGATTCAATCTGGAAAAAAAGGTCAAACTATCTCTATTTGCAGATGACATGATTTTATACATAAGTGACCCACAGAATTCTACCAGGGAACTTCTATAGCTGATAAACACCTTCAGCAATGTAGCAGGATACAAGATTAACTCCAGGAAATCAGTATCCCTCTTATACAGTAATGATAAAAGGGCTGAAAATGAAATAAGGGAAACATCACTCTTTATAATAGCTGCAAATAGCATTAAATACATTGGAGTAACTATAACCAAAATGTAACAGATGTACTTCACAAAAACTTTAAATCTCTGAAGAAAGAAATTGAAGAGGATATCAGAAAATTGAAATATCTCCCATGTTCTTGGACAGATATGAACAACATAGTAAGAATGGCAGTTCTCCCAATGACAATCTAGAGATGCAATGTACTTCCCATCAAAATCCCAACATAATTTTATACAGACCTTGAGAGAACAATACTCAATTCCAATTGGAATAACAGGAAAGCCAGGACTTCCAAAACAATTTTGCTCAATATAAGAACCTCAAGAGGCATCACCATCTTCGACTTCAAGTTATAGTATAGAGTTACAGTAATAAAAACAGCCTGGTGCTGGCATAAAAACAGATGATCTCAAAATTAATCCAAAGACCTTATTTTTGACAAAGAAGCCCAAAATATTCACTGCACAAAAGATAGTATCTTTAACAAATGGTGTTAGTATAGCTGGATGGTATTGTATAGAAAAATGCAAATAGATCCAAGCCTATCACCCTGCATAAAATATAAATCCAAGTGGATCAAAGACCTCAACATAAACCCAGCCACACTGAACTTGATAGAAAAGAAAGTGGGAAATACCCTCCAGCTCTTTGGCACATGTGTCCACATCCTAAATATAACACCAGTAGCATAGACACTAAAAACAACAATCAATAAGTGGGACCTCCTGAAACTGAGAAGCTTCTGTAAAGCCAAGGACATAGTCAATAAGACAAAATGACAACCTACAGAATGGGAAAAGGTTTTCACCAACCCTACAAGTGACAGAGGATTGATCTCTAATATATATATAGAACTCATGAAACTGGATCCCAAAACCTTGAATAACCCAATAAAAAATGGGGCTCAAAACTCAAAAGGGAATTCTCAGCAGAAGAATTACAAATGGCTGAAAGACACTTGAAAAGTGCTCAATATCTTTAGCTATCAGAGAAATGCAAATCAAAACAATTTTGAGATACCACCTTATACCTGTCGGATTGGCTAAGATAAAAGACAGATGACAGCCTATGCTGGAGAGTTTGCAGAGCAAGGGGAACACTCCGCCTTTGTTGGTGGGAGTGTCAGCTTTTTCAGCCACTCTGGAATGCAGTATGGAGGTTTTTCAGAAATCTGGGAATCAATCTCCCCAAGGATCCCGCAGTACCACTACAGGGCCTATACCTTAAAGATGCACATTCACACTTCAAAGGCATTAGCTCAACTGTGTTCATAGCAGCATTACTAGTATTAGAAAGAACCTGGAAACAACCTAGATGCCACTGGACTGAAGAATGAATTAACAAACTGTTAATTTGTTACTCCATCTATACAATGGAGTACTGCTCAGCAGTAAGAAAAAATGATATCCTAAAATTTGCAGGCAAATGAATGGATTTGGAGAAAATCCCCCTGAGCGAGGTATCTCAAACCCAGAAAGATAAGCAGGGGATGTACTCACTCATTAGTGGACTTTAAACAAAAAGCAAAGCATGTCCAAGCTTCAAACCACAACCACTGAACAGCTTGGGATCTGAAACACCTTGGACAGGCACCTTGGAGCCCATTCCGTCCAGAGGAACACCTGACTCAGTCTTGATGTTGGAGTGAGGAAAGTATATCTGCCTGGAGTGGATGCTGATCTAAGCTAACTTGGGACCTGGGACCTCCTGCCTTTGCTGGGGAGGAGACAAAATGATAGGGGAAGAGAGAATGACTGGGGAGGGCCAGAGGGGGAAGGTATATTGAACAAGGGGATACATGGATAAAAAATATTACTTTATTCATAATAATAATAATAATAATAATAATAAAACATTATTGTGAAATTATTCTTAAAATACACCAAATTTTTTATTTTTGTAAAAGTGTGACACCATATAAGTCATTTTCCGTTATTTTTTTTACTGTTTTTTTGAAAATCAATATCAAACTTTATATAAAAAAGAAAACATCCAGGGTTGCTAAATAAATAAATATACCCACATAGTAATAAATCTTCTGTTTCTCTAAAATCCATGAAACATAAAAGATAAAATCTAAAGCTTCTCAAGCCAGGTTAGGCTCAGCTACAGATGAAGATAGCACAGTAGGTCACAGCTAATGTCTATGTATACACTATGTCTACCACAAATTCCTGCTAAGCAACCCTTGTGCATTCAAGCTAGAAGATTTTGTGTGTGTGTGTGTGTGTGTGTGTGTGTGTGTGTGTGTGTGTGTTTTAAACCACTTTAGTGGACTTTAAGCAGAAACATTCTTATTTCATTTTTATTATTTTTTAACATGATGTTTTCCTTGATTCTTTGGAAATTTCACATGATGCTTTGCATCATACTCACTTCCAAGTTTTTCATGTCTGTCCTCACTTCAACTTTTTTTATAAAAATAAAAAATGTCCAATTGTGGTATTTTTATACTCACCGTAGCATGGTCAAACTTTTGATGCTCTGTTCCTTAAATAGATCTGAATTCTTCCTCTCCCACATCCCCTCCAAAAGCCATCAATTGTGGAGAGCTATACTTCAGCATCCTCATACATATATCATTGTTTTAATTTGTATTATTATTGAAGTTAGTTCTTTGACAATTTGATAGATATGATACATTCTGTTTACTCTCTCCCTTATACTGTCTTTTAGTTCTATCCTACTTTTATATCCCATTTTCTCATTTTTTTGCCCCCTCTCAATACTGGAAACTTTGCATTTAATTTATTTTGTGGCTCACTTAAGTTACCCAGGGAACCTGTCTGACCACTGGATTAGCACCATCTTTTGGAATCTGGTGGGGTCACTTATGGGTAGGGTAGGTACTCAACTGGATCTTGTCTGTTTCTTAAACCCTCCGGGCAGTAGTTCACAACCTTCCTAATCCTATGACCCTTTAACATAGTTCCTCATGTCTTGATCCTCAAACATAAAATTAACTTGTTGTTATTTCATAACTGTAATTCTGCTACAATTATGAATTGTAATGTGAATACCAGTGTTTTCTGATGGTCTTAGACCACTCTGTGAAAGGGTCATTGACCCCAAAAGGGTTATGACCAACAGGTTGAGAAGCACTGTTTTGTAGGGTAACTCCTGACATTTTCTCTAATTTGACCTACTTTAACCTATGGACTAGAGCAGTGGACTCCAGAAATAAATGATGACAAGTTTCATGAAAATTTTCAAAACTACAGATTCTTTGGCATCATCTAAGTTATCCGAGACAGAAGCAAAGCATGAACCCTAGGAAATTTCCATTTTAAATATTTCCTGGTTAAATCCAATGACCAACTTACTAACACTTTCCTGTGTTTTGTAGATAGGGGTCTTTAAACAGGCAAAAAAAAATAAGAGAAAAATGAATATTACAACACCATGTGCGTAGAATACAAGATGCTCAATGATCTAAGAAGTTTAATTATTGTAACATTAGTCACATACATCATCCTAGTGAAGATTAGTAAGTGTATGGAGAAGCATCAGGAGGAAAGGGAGGTATTTAATCTTTTATGGCTAGCAAACTAAAAGGAAATGAATAGGATAGAAGACTTACTTTAGAGAGGTATCTTCTGGTGCCTTCTTTGGAATGATAAGTGTCTACAGTGATAAGGGCCTCTTTAAGACTTTCCTCAGATAGCACAGTAATATACCTTAAAAGTGGAAATTTATATAGTGGGTATATAGAAGGCTTTAGGGCTATCATTTGCTGTTACTCATGCTACTCATTTTTTTTTTCAGTTTAAAGTAACCTTTTTTGCTAATGTGGTGTTTTGGAGGAAGTTATTCTAATCTCTTGTAGCACCTTGAATTGGGATGTGCTTGCCAAGAACAAGTAGTTGGTGAGATAAAACTGGTTGCTCCTTGTGCTAAAATAAGAGACAGATTAGAGGGCAGCTTCAAGTGAAGAATGTGCTGAGCATACAGGAAATACATCTGGTTCATTTCAGAATTAGGTTCTGAAGAGCAACGTAGCAGGGCTTCAAACTTGTACCCCAACCAAAAAGGAGATGGGACACAAGCTTGTGATGCTGTCTCAAACAAAAGGCCATGCTTAGCTGCTTTCCTTTTTCTCAGGCAAGAGTTTGTTGACTATGTGGATAGCAAACCAAACCTACCCCAGATTATTAGCACACACCTCAAGAACTGAGTTCTGTGTCCTTTGTAACTTTTATAAGTCTCACAGAGAAAATTCTCCAATGGTTAAAGGGAAAGGAAATATGAGTTATCTATGCCAGAATATATCCAGGGAGTCTGCCTACTGAATGACTTAATTTACCTTAAGACCCGCTTCCAAGAGTGAGATTGTTGCTACATGCTCACAAAAGTTGAATAAACTGAAAGATGGGTAAAAATAATGAAAGTCATTTTGACTGGAAATGTACTTTGGTCTTGGAAAAAATTGGTTCTCAAACTTCCTAATGCCCTTTGACACAGTTTCTCATGTGATTTTTCAGCCAATTTTATTACTACTTTCTAACTGTAATTTTGCTATTGTTATGAATCATGATGAACATATTTTTGGAGATAGATATTTTTAAAGTGGTCATGATCCACAGATTAGGAACCATAGTGTAGAGCAATGCAGTGAATTCCACTTTTTAAAACTTGTTTTCCCGTTTCCCCTTGGATTCTTCTGGGAGGTCTAGAGAGTTTGTCTCAGGAGTGCTGAGACCTAGATTGTTCACCTGGGAGCTTTCCAGAGTTGCTTCCAGAGAGTTTCCTAGTGCTGGGATTGTCCTGTCCATTCCTGTGCTTCCTCGTAGAATCTTTAATTGGGGCCTATTCCTAATCACGGTTCTAAACTGAAAGTGACCAGTTATTAAGACTTAAAGATAACAAATTGAAATTTGGCCAAAATGTGAACTATTTCATTTTTTTTTTGTGTCTGTGCTTGGGATTTTCTGAACACAACAGAGCACAGCAGAGAAAGGAGGGAGATGATGCTCGTCAAACCTCCGATGAAAACAAAAGCTTCCTGTTTCAAGTTACTTCTCAGAGAGTATGTGGCTCTCTTTAACGCTCAGCTCTGCTTTCAACAAAATTGTTAATTATAGATCATAATAAGCTGTTAGGAGAAAAACACACACATAATTTGAAAGTGAAATGAGGCACAGTACATAGATAAAGCAATTGTTTGCTTAAGAGGTGATTAACAGCCACAAAACAAGCAAACTGATACTTGAACCTGAGAGAAATGATACCCATTTGGAATTGCTCTCCTCCGTGCTTATTTGTTCGAGCAAAGGTAACCGTCTGCTACTGTCAGCACTTTATCTCTGTGCGATGAAGGCAGAGTAGGGTCTGTGCCATCTTAGAACTAAGATGATATTAAAAGAGTACGTTGTCAGAAGGAATAAAGAAAGGGAAGCGTCTCGATTTCTCAGAGGGGCGCAGCTGAGATTTAAACTGCTCTGAGCTGTGATAAATTATAAGGCTTTAAAACCAGCGTAGTCACTGCGTGAACAAAACAGTTGCCTGGGGTAATTATGCCTTTTGGTTTCCTTTGCTTTCAAGTTATTTCCCTTTGTAAATGTTACACTCTGCCTCTGCATGCGCTGAGGGCAGTATTAATCTTAGTGTGGAAAGCTTTCAGATTAAGCAAGCTCAGAAAGATGGTTCAGACCAGCTCAGACGTCAGCACAAACACTTAATCAAGATATCTGAGGTCAATAGTTTCTACCTGAAATGGGTGGGCCTAAGACTATCCTTTACTCTCCATGAGATGTTTGTTTGGCTGAACAGGTTACTTGGCCTGGTTGGACTTTGTGTTGGAGTTCCCAGAATGGAAACTTAGTCCAAAATAGGCATAAGTTAAGAAACTGTATAAGTAGACATGTTACCAGGTTAGATTGCACCACTCACATAGAACTGAAACTTACAGGAAATCCACAGCTTTTGGCTTTTATTTTGCTTAGACTGCATTTGGGTCTTGGAAGTCTGATGCTTGATAAACCTGGGCAATGTCCTACTTCTAGTTGGTATTTACCAGAGACAAAATGGTTAATAGCCTGCCAAAGTTCCAATCCTTGGCACATACTTAATTCAAGGGGTGGTGGCATAGCAACCACACTGCTCAGAAACCCACCTAAGTAATCTCTGTTAGCATTTCAGCATCTCTAGCTACTTCTAAGGTCCCATGGCCATAGATGCACCATCAGCATTCATGAAAAATTCTTAGTCACCCAGAGGTCTTATGGACTATGTAATTTATTTGCCTACATGACATGGTTACTTAAGCTCCTGTATACACGCACTGAGATCTCTTTAAAAGCAGACCCTACCATTCTGCTACATCACATCTCTTTCTTGCAGGTCTGCACACACCCTCTTTTTTTACTGCCTCATCAATAAACTCTTAAAATGGGTTTTGTTGTTTTTGTGGTCCATTCTCACCACTAGTAAATACAACAATATCTCCTTTGCAGATTTCCAAGATGCAATGATTCATCTAGTGACCTGTGTGAGAAAGAGGAAATGGACAACTTAGGTATTACCATAGAAACTTTCAAGGTCAGTGGGATAAATGGGATAAGGAGGTATTATTTTTTGTGAATAGTCGGTAATTGCTCATGTCTTTGAGGAAAATGTCAATGGTCCTGTTACATAAAGCCTTGTTAATGTTAAAAGTGAATACACACTGAGGGTATGAATATTATTCTATTCTGGTAATTGTATTACTCCTTCCTTTAACATGGACAGGTGGGACATGAGCCTATAGGTTTTTAACCCCTTCACAACTTTACTAAACAGGAAAAGAAAACTGAGTGGATGTCCAAGTTGAAAAAAAAGACCCACAAACAAACAGAAAAACAACCCAAAACACAAAAACAAAAATCATGAAGCTGGATTGGACTGAGGTAAGTTTGAGCCCTAAGTCATCACTGACCCCTATGTTATATGTGGCAAAGATTCAAACCCTTCTTTCTCTCTGTTCTCTCAAACTCTGATATGATGGTCAGGCCTGGTGTACTCTTTATCCCATTAGCCTGGCTTCTTCTCTTAGCCTCATTCAGAGCAAGGTGAGGATAACCAAGCATCCTGACACTAGTCTCTTTTCCCTCAGGGGCTTTCAATTTCCACAAGAGAGTGAATCTTGATCTCATATTGTGTCTTCCTATGCTTTGGTTTGTAAAGTGCTGCGATTTATGACTTTGCTCAGGAGTGGAGTCCTTAAGGGGCCTAAGCTCCAGGTACCTTGTAACTTCCTCAGATGATGTCATAATGCATCCTATCCCAAGGACTGAATATGAGTCTCCTGCTAACTATAAACATTACAATAGACAAGGGTATCTTAAAAGCAAAGAAAGACTGCAGCTGGATCTGATAATGTATAAGCCAAAGCAAGGAGAGGATGTGAAGTCTGAGAGAGTTATAGGAAGATATTAGAGAGGCGTAGAATTTTATACATGCAGTTTGACTCTCAAATTGATGGAGGTGATGAACTGGTCAGTCTATGCTTTGTACCTAGCTTAATTTACCAGATTCTAGATTGTCTAAATGCTAGGCTTTTGTGGGACTGGTAAGTCAGGGTGGACATTTTTGTCATCCTCTGAAGTTTAACTCTTTGTAATAGATACTCCAGTGTACTCTACATCTTTACTACCATCTCATGAGAAGCTGGTCTGGTTTTCATGCAAGACTATTTCTTTTTTGTTTCTCTTTTCAGTTTTATTTCTATGGCTATTTTGAGTCAACTTTTTTCATTCTGCTTCTTCCTGTTACTAATGAGCCACTCTGGGTGAAAGCTAGTCATATCTAAGGGCCTCTGGGAACAGTAGAAAAAATTAAAGGTCTGTCTACACAAAAGTCCCATGATGCTGACCATTTATCCAATGACCACATGGGTCCAATAAACAAAGTAAATCTGTCCTGCTTGCCCTCCCTTTGTGGCTTTTGGGCCTCTGCATTTGCATTTCCCTTGACAGTTACCAGTGACACCAAAACTTGTCTTCATTACAACTCTGACTCATAACCCAATTAATGACATCAAGAAGTGAGATGTGGTCCCTAGGCCCAGCTGTCTTTTGAAAACAAGTTCAAACCTGTTCAGAACAGTAATAGATGATGCTCAGGAGAGGATTACTCAGAATTTCTTGTGCCAGCCAAGAGGAGGGCCCAAAAAGTGGTGTTCTGTGTTAGTGCCCTCTGCCTCTCTGTCTCTCTCTCCTATGTGTATATGTGTTTTGGTGGGTTTGTGTGTGTGTATGTGCACATGTGCATGCACACACGACTTGTCTCTGAACTGAGTAGCAGAGGAGGAGTGTCTTTCATTTGTCCACTGACTTCTGAGAACACCTACCACATCAGCTTAGGATGTTTTAGTTGTAATGCTAATATACTGTGTCACTTCAGTCATGGTGCTGGTATTTTTGAGGTGACTCTCCTTGTTTGCAATGATAAGACATGTGTTCCACTGAGCTTCTACTTGGCTGGTTAACTTGTATATTTCCTTATAAGATTGTCATGGAATTGTAGGCTAAAGACCAGTAATGCATGCTCTTGTTTCAACATTCATGTAGAGATTATTACATTTTGTAAATTAAGACATATTCATCTTTTGGTTCAAAGTCAACAGCAGGTTGTCCACTTGGTTGGAACAAACATTTGACTCAATGCACAGAATTTTATAAATAGCTTTACAGTAACTGAGTAGGTAGGATCTATCTTTTACTTTCTCTCTCTGTTTCTTTGGAAACAGGATCTCCATTATTGTATATTAAGATTGGCCTGAAACTAGCTACATGACCCACTAATGATTGCCTGCCAAGATATTATCCCTGGTGAGATCACATGGACATCATGTGAGTAACTGTAGTGATTTGAAAGACAATGGCCCCCATGGGCTCAGAGGGAATTGCACTATTAGGAAGTATGACCTTGTGTGAGGTTTGTGGTTTCATGTTCAAGTATGCCACAGTCTCTTCCTGCTGCCTGTGGATACAGATGTAGAACTCTCAGCTCCCTTTCTACCACCATGTCTACCTGGATGCCCTTATTCTTCCTTCCATGATGATAATAAACTGAACCCCTGTACTGTATGCCAGCCCCAATTAAATAGTTTCATTTATAAGAGTTGTTTTTCTCATAGTATCCCTTCACAGCAATAAAACCCAAACTCAGACAGTAACTAACCACTGTTTGATTGTATTTAAGTCCTGTTCCACAAGGTGGAACTCATAACTGGTACCATTATTTGGCTAAGAACCTATGGCTAGTCAGGTCATAGGTACTAGGGGAGGCCCTAACTATAATGTTGCTAAATAGACATAACATTAAATTGACTTATAATGATTTAATGTTATATTCATAACTACTTGAGATAAGTGATTATTTTTACTCATGTTATTGTTGCAAGTAAGAAACAGAAATCAGAACAAAGTTTGAGCTTTCAGTTAAATTTTGAGTATCAACTCAGTATTCCTTGTACTTTCTATTGGCTTTCTTTTTTCTACTTGTCAACTTAATGAATATACATCTGTAGGAGATATGCTTATGCCAATTGTTGATGTATTTCCAGGAAAACAGAAACACTAGTAGTAACTACACTTGGGCAACCTGCAATAAAACAAGGTACTAAATTTAATAGTAAAAACCAGGACTGAGAATTAGCCTCCCTATGAGATACATAGAGTTTCTGGGTGATCCTCATCTTACTAAATTTAAGTCAAAGAACTGTACTAAGACATCATCACTCGAGTGTTAGTGATTTTAATCTAGTTAATACACATATGGAAGAAAAAAGAGATTAAGAGACAAGATATGTCATGACTAATAAGTTTAATAAATACATTATACAAGAGACTATCTGAAAGAATAAGTGCTATACTTAAACTTATGAGACTAAATAAGATAGAGAACACAGTATACTTCTTTTTGAAAGAATAGTATAGTGCTCTTGCAAAAGAGTCCTTTGTTCTGAGTAATTAGTTATATTATTGAGTATGGATTACTCAGAAGTGTCCTCTGATGGGACCTCAGTCTGAGCATCAACCAGTGGAAACACTACCTGTGTTAATGGCCATGCATTTCAATAATGGAAAAAAGTATGCTTGTGGTTTTTTTGTTTGTTTGTTTTTAGATATATTGAGTTTCACTGAAATTTCTCAAAAACCTTACACTATAATTCCCCAGGATGTACTATATTTTAATTGCATATCTTTGTAGTACTAGTTCCTAGCAATAATCTATGATAAGCACCTTTTTTGAGTTAACATATTTCTCATGATGTTCTGAGCCTTCTTTAAAATAGAAATAATGAAGCCAGGAATGTTACCAATGCATTACTCCTTCTGTTTCTGATTCTTCTAGTATTATTCAGTTCTTGGACATCATGTTTTCATTGGCAACATCCAAGGTGTCATGGTCCATTATTTTGAGTGGTTCTTTTTTTTAAATTTATTTTTATTTTATTATTATGAACAAAGAAGTCACACTTCCTATCCTTGTATATCCTTATTCAAGGTCCCTTCCCCCTCCCACCACATCAGGTCATTCTTTCTTCTCCTCAACTACCCATCCCCTCTCTGGGCAGGCAGCAGGCAGCCCCAGGTCCCGTTGTCCCAATATTGCTTAGTTCAGCCTCCACTCCTGGCAGATCCAGTTTTCTCCCCACAACCTCAAGACTGAGTCAGGTGTTCCTCTAGGGTGAGTGGGAACCAAAGAGTCAGTCCAGGGTGTTTCTGATCCCAAGCTGTTCAGTGGTTGTGGTTGTGGCTTGCAGTTTGGGCATGCTTTGCTTTTTTCTTGTTTGTTTGTTGGTTTGTTTAGGGTCCACTAATGAGTGAGTACATCCCCTGCTTATCTTTCTGAGTTTGTGATAACTCCCTCAGGAGGATATTCTCCAAATCCATCCATTTGCCTCCAAATTTTAGGATATATTTTTTTCTTACTGCTGAGTAGTACACCATTGTGTAGATGTACCACAGTCTGTTAATCCATTCTTCAGTTGAGGGGCATCTAGGTTGTTTACAGGTTCTTGCTATTACAAATAATGCTGCTATGAACATAGTTGAGCTAATGCCTTTGGAGTGTGACTGTGCATCTTTCTGTGCATACTTCTGGTATACACCCAGAAGTGGTATTGCTGGGTCCTTGGAGATATTGATTCTGAGTTTTCTGAGAAACCG
Source organism: Sigmodon hispidus (assembly GCA_004025045.1). NCBI lineage: Eukaryota > Metazoa > Chordata > Mammalia > Rodentia > Cricetidae > Sigmodon > Sigmodon hispidus. The sequence continues at coordinate 64,188 of PVIH01010276.1, forward strand.
CCATATTGCATTCCAAAGTGGCTGAACAAGCTTACACTCCCTCCAACAATGGAGGAGTGTTCCCCTTGCTCTGCATCCTCTCCAGCATAGGCTGTCCTCTGTGTCTTTTATCTTAGCCAATCTAACAGGTGTTAGGTGGTATCTCAAAGTTGTTTTGATTTGCATTTCTCTGATGGCTAAAGATGATGAGCATTTTTTCAAGTGCCTTTCAGCCATTCGTAATTCTTCTGCTGAGAATTCCTTTTTTAGATCTGAACCCCATTTTTTGATTGGGTTATTCAAGGTTTTGGACTCTAGATCCTTGAGTTCTTTATATATCTTAGAGATCAGTCCTCTATCACTTGTAGGGTTGGTGAAAATCTTTTCCCATTCTGAAGGCTGTCGTTTTGTCCTATTGACAGTGTCCTTGGCTTTACAGAAGCTTCTCAGTTTCAGGATGTCCCACTTATTGATTGTTGATTTCAGTGTTTGTGCCACTGGTGTTATATTTAGGTAGTGGTCGCCTGTGTCAATTTATAGAAGCATTTTTCCCACTTTCTTTTCTATCAAGTTTAAAGTGGCTGGGTTTAAGTTGAGGTCTTTGATTCACTTGGATTTGAGTTTTGTACAGGGTGACAGGCTTGAATCTATTTGCATTTTTCTATATACTAACATCCAGTTATACCAACACCATTTGTTAAATATACTATCCTTTTCTATTGAATATTTTGGGCCTCTTTGTCGAAGATCAGGTGTTCATAGGTTTTTGGGTTAATGTCTGGATCCTCAATTCTGTTCCATTGATCCACAAATCTGTTTTTATGCCAGTACCAGGCTGTTTTTATTACCGTAGCTCTATAGTATAACTTGAAGTCAGGGATGTTGATGCCTCCTGAGGTTCTTTTGTTGAGCAACATTATGTTAAGAAGACACCAGCTGAAGTGGTAATGGAATCTAGTGTTCCTTGTATTCATAGATGGTCAACTTGAGAAAATACGATGACATCAATTCTCTGGTGAGATGTATACCTTTAATAGAAGAAACAAGAAATCTCAAATGCTACAGTGGTACATGGCGAATAAAGAATTTTAGGATTTTTTGTGTATTTGGTATGGTTCACATTTACCCAGTTATCTGGTGGCAGATTTCTATGAATGCACATGGGAATATGGTGAAGGTAGTGGCAGATAGCAGGAAATGCTTAAAACATTCCTATATAGAAAAGAGCTTTATTGTCAGATGAGTATGGTTATGATTAACAGAAAGGTTATGATAAGAGAAGTCATGACAGCAGAGAAGGGAAGAAGAAAGAGAAAGGAAGAAGAAAGGGAAAGGAAAAGGAAATGGGGGAATTCCCAGGAGAAGAGAGAAAGAGAGAATCAGAAGTAGGAATTCTGCTTTAAATGGGGCTTGATGTCAGAACTCAGAGAAGGGAGTGGTTTAGAGGATAACAAAGATGCAAAGATGATCCCAGAAACTTTGAATCAGAAAACAGTTATGATTAGCATTCATCAGTGAGTTATGTCTTTCAATTTTGTGTACAAAGTTTCATTGCTCATATTGCACATGAATTGGGGCCTTAAAATACCGAATGGGTTAGAAATTAAAAAGTCATAAAATTGTAGAGAACAAGGGAACTGAAAGGGTGGGTGTTGAGTGACCATCTTTCATCAGAATTCATAAGTGATTGTTTGCTGAGATGAAGACCCAGGAGATCATAAGATAAAGAAGAGAGGAAATTTGACTCAGAAGAGCTTAGATAAGTACAGAACCTTGATGCCAGATTGCAAGGGAAAATGTGACAGAATCAGAAAAGTGATCATACAATGTGTCAAAGTTAGGTGGAAGATAATATACCAGCATTGCATAGGGCAAATAGGATATCTCAAGTCCATCACAGCTTGACAGAGCTGCCTAGGAATAGATGACTTCAGTCTCTTCAGGAGAAAATGCCAAGTTCTCAGGAATCAAATTTTTAACTCTTTGAGGTCCTGGCTCCAGCTCCAGAGTGAACCAGTCCAAGTATTTCACTGGACAATGACACAGAACAAGGATCCCCTTGTTCTTTCATCAGAGACTCTGAGGAAGCCTTAGATCTGCCTTGTTCTCAACAGCAGGGGATTATTAGCACATGACTTCTAGTTAGTGGTCTTTGCTTCATAGTTCTGAATTTACTGCATTTCTTTTTTCACTTTGAAAGTTTCTATTTTAACATTAGAGGGGATTTTAGAAAGTAGAGGAATCTTTAAAATGTGGAAATTTCTTTTATCTTCACTTTACTATTATAAATTGATAAATTTGCATATATAAATCTGTATACTATACTTGTATTAAAAAGTAAAGTCTTTGTTTGAAGCATAGCCATGTAAATGCCTTTAGTTAGTATTACTGAATTCTTTGTATAAAATTGTTTAAAGTGATAAATTTGTTCCATTTGTTTTTCATACTCATCTGATTACTAAAATTCTACAAAGTGATGAGCAGGCAGAGAGACATTTAGAAGTGCAGTTCGGTAGTGAGTGATCTTTTGATGCTACTCAGAATAATGTGTAAATTAAATTAAATAGTTATAATGGGGGTTTCTGCCTTATATTTTCATATAAAACAGCTATATAAGAAATTCTACACATGTAGTAAGAGATATTTTAGTAGAGAGAATAAAAATTGTAAGGCCTTTATAACTACTATTAACTTTACTTTATAAAATTATATATTACTCTTTCAGTGGGAAAAAGGTTTTTTTGTGTTTCTTGCCAGTTTTTACATTAAATTTTAATATTAGGGAAAATTTTAGTGATAAATTTGAAAATAAATAATTTTATTCATTTTATTTTCATTAAAATTAATTAAGAATGAATAATTTGCTTATATTTTCTACTTCTGACTATGAGTGGACTTGCCACTAAGAGTTTCTACATTTTGAGTAATTATTGTAGAATAAAAAAACATTTTAAGTGCAATTTTCTTTTGTTATTATGCCTAGGAATGTTCAATATAAAGCAAAATAGACAATTATTAGTTTTTTATTTTATTTTTGCTTCTTTGAATTCAGTTTTTAATGTAGTCCACTTTAAGGCATTTGATGAGTTTTGGTAAAAAAATAAAGATATAAATTTTTTTTCTAATTTTTTTCATGTTAGGACACAGTGTTTATTATGCAAGACTAATAATAAGACTTTGAATTAAACTGAGGCTAATTATAAGTTTCATTTTTCATACACAATTGAGTGTTGTTAAAATTTCAGTATTGACTGAACATATACCAATAATTTCTCAAATACTGATAGAATAAAACATTAAAATGTTTTCAATTATATTTATCCAAACATTTTAAAATTATCTTAGTTTTCTAACTTGTTTTTCCTAATTAAATTGATAAATTCTTTTATTTAAGTTATCTCAAGTTTATTCATGCCTTAGGAGTCTACAGTGACTCAGTTATTTGAATAGTAACAGTGTAAATTTCATTAGAATATGCTCCTCATTTGATCATGAACTCCAGTTGACTGTTCTACAAGTCCTCATTCAAGAAATTCTGGGACTTATTATGAGATGACACATTTATACCCATTCACAAGTTTAATTAGAAAGTTTATGGATAGTGTCTTTGGTGTTTCTTTTCTTTTGGAGAAGCTTAACATTTTATTGTATATTTTTACATTATGTTTTTATTTATTATTTGGTAAAATCATCCTTGGTGTTTCTAAATCAAATGTTTATCTTCCCTTTAGGCACAAATAAGTTGAATCAGGTGGTGAAGTATACATTTGTTATAGATAAATTACAGTTAGTCAATAAATAAAGAATGATATATTTAAAATATATTGTTTTTTAATCACCTAGTAATTAAAAATTTTTATGGCCTCCTCTTCCTTTTTTAAATTGTTTTCTAAAAATCAATATTAAGCTTTATATAAAAAGCAAAACATTCAGAATAGATAAAAATAATCTCATATAGTAATAAAGCTTCTGTTTTCTCTAAAACACATGAAGCATGAAAAATAAAATCTAAAGCTTCTCTAGCCTGGTGAGCCTCAGCTACAGATGAAGAAAATACAGAGGGTCATAGTTAATACCCACAGGTGCACTATGGCCACCACAAATTTCTGCTAAGCAACCCTTTTAGTGTCAAACAAAGAGTTTTGTTTTGATTTTTATGTGTGTGTGTATTTTAAATCACTTATTCACCCATCATCTTTCAATGAAAAAGAATGCTTTTGCTTAAAGTCCACTAATGAGTGAGTACATCCCCTGCTTATTCTTTTGAGTTTGTGGGACCTTACTCAGGACAATATTCTCCAAGTCCATCCATTTGCCAGTGAATTTTAGTATATCATTTTTTTTTTACTACTGGGGAGTACTCCATTGTGTAGATATACCACAGTATGTTTCCATTCCTCAGTTGAGGGACATCTAGGTTTTTCCCTGGTTTTTGATATTACAAATAATGCTGCTATGAGCATAGGTGAGCTAATGCTTTTAGGGTGTGAATGTGTGTCTTTAGGGTATATGCCCAGAAGTGGGATTGCTGGATCCTAGGGTAGAGTGCTTCTCAGTTTTCTAAGAAACTGCCATACTGCATTCCAGAGTGGCTAAAGAAGCTGCCCATCTCACCAACAATGGAGAAGTGTTCCCCTTGCTCCACATCCTCTCCAGTATAGGATGACATTTGTGTTTTTGATCTTAGCCATTTTGACAGGTGTAAGGTAGTACTTCAAAGTTGTTTTGATTTGCATTTCTCTAATGGCTAAAGATGTTGAGTATTTTGTCAAATGTCTTTTAGCCATTTGTAATTCTTCTGTTGAGAATTCCCTTTTTAGTTCTGAACTCCATTTTTTGATTGGGTTATTTAGAATTTTGGGCTCTAGTTTCTTGAGTTTTAATATATTTTAGAGATCAGTGCTCTGTCACTGTAGGATTGGTGAATTTTTTTTTCCCATTCTGTAGGCTGTCATTTTGTTTTAATGACTGTGTCCTTTGCCTTACAGAAGCTTCTCAGTTTCAGGAGGTCCCACTTATTAATTGTCTTCTTAATGTTTGTGCTACTGGTTTTATACTTAGGAAGGGGCCACTTATGCCAGTGCATTAGAGGATATTTCCCACTTTCTTTTCTATCAAGTTCAGGGTGGCTGGGTTTATGTTGAGGTCTTTGATCCACAGGGATTTGAGTTTTGTGCAGTGTGATAGACTTGAATATATATGCACTTTTCTCCATACTAACATCTAGTTATGCCAACACAATTTGTTGAAGATACTATCTTTTTTCACGGAATATTTTTGACCAGTTTGTCAAAAACCAGGTGTTCATAGGTGTGTGGGTTAATGTTTGGGTCTTCAATTCTATTCCAATGTTTCACAAGTCTGTTTTTACACCAGTACCAGGCTGTTTTTAATATTGTAGCTCTATATTATAACCTAAAGTTGGGGATGATGATCCCTCCTGAGGTTCTTTTCTTGAGCAAAATTGTTTTGTCAATTCTGGCTTTCCTGTTATTCCAAATGAAATTTAGAATTGTTCTTTCAAGGCCTGCAAAAAAATTGTGTTGGGATTTTGATGGAAATTGCATTGAATCTGTAGATTGCTTTTGGTAAGATTGCCATTTTTACTATGTTGATCCTACCTATCCAGGAACATGGGAGGACTTTCCATTTTCTGATATCTTCTTCAATTACTTTCTTCAGTGATTTAAAGTTATTTTTGTCAAATAGATCTCTTACTTCTTTCGTTATAATTACTCCAAGGTATTTAATGCTATTTGCAGATATTATAAAGGGTGATGTTTCCCTTTTTCTTATTCAGTTCTTTTATCTTTAGTGTGTAGGTGGGCTACTAATTTTTTTTTAATTAATCTTGTATCCTGCTCCATTGCTAAAGGTGTTTATCAGCTGCAACAGTTTCCTTGTAGAATTTTTTGGGTCACTTATGTATACAATTATATCATCTGCATATAGATATAGTTTCACTTGTTCTTTTCCAATTTGTATTCCCTTAATCGCCTTCTGTTCTGTTACTGCTTTGGCTACAACTTTGAGAACTTTATTGAGTAGATAAGGAGAGAAGTGACAGCCTTGTCTATTTCCTGATTTTAGTGGGATTGCTTTAAGTATTTGTCCATTTAGTTTGATATTGGTTGTCCACTTCTTGTAAATAGCCTGTAATATACTTAGGAATTTCCCATTTTCCTGTTCTCTCTACGACTTTTATTATAAAGAAGTGTTGGACTTTGTCAAAGGCTTTTAAGCATCTAAGCATATGATCATATAGTTTTTTCCCTTCAATTTGTTTATATGATGGATGACATTTAAATTTTTCAGTATGTTGAACCATTCCTTCATTTCTGGCATGAAGCCTACTTGATTGTGGTGAATGACATTTTTTATATGTTGTTGTAATCAGTTTGACAGAATGTTGTTGAGCATTTTTGCATCAGTGTTCATGAGGGGGATTGATTTGTAGTTCTCTTTTTTTTAGTTGCATCTTTGAGTGGCTTGGGTAACAGGGCTATTGTGGCCTCATAAAAAGCATTTGGCAACATTTTTTCAATTTCCACTTTATGGAACAGTTTGTTGAGCATTGGTATTAGTTCCTCTTTGAATGTCTGGTAGAATTCTGCAATAAAACCATCTGGTCCTGGGATTTTTTTTTTATTTGGGAGACTTTTAATAACAGTTTTGATTTCCTTTGGTGTTATAAGTCTGTTTAGGTCTTTACTCTTTTCTCAATTTAATTTTGGTAATTGCTATTTGTCCAGAAAGCTGTCCATTTCTTTTAGGTGTTCCATTTTTAGTAGAGTATAGATTTTCAAAGTATGACCTGATAATTCTCTGGATCTCCTAGGGGTCTGTTGTTATGTCTCCCTATTCATTTCTGATTCTGTCAATTCAAATATTCTCTCTCTGTCTTTTGGTTAGTTTGGATAAGGGTTTATCTATCTTCTTGACTGTCTTAAAGAACCAACTCTTTGATTCATTGATTCTTTGTATTGTTCTCATTGTTTCTACTGTAGTGATTTCAGGCCTAAGTTGAATTATTTCCTGCCTTCTATTCCTTCTAGGTGAGTTTGCTTCTAATTGTTCTAAAGTCTTCAGCTGAGTTGTTAGGTCTCTTGTGTGAGCTTTCTCTTGGTTTTTCATAAAGGCATCTAATGCTATGAATTTTCCTCTTAACACTGCTTTCATTGTGTCCCATAAGTTTGGGTATGTTGGGGATTCATTTTCATTGAACTCTAGAAACTCTTTGATTTCTTTCTTAACATATTCCCTGACCCAGAGGTGGTTCATTATAGAGATGTTCAGTTTCCATGAGTTTGTAGACTTTGTGTGATTTTTTTTGTTGTTGTTGATACAAGCGGTTATTCTCATTTTCTTGCATCTATTGATATTTGCTTTATGATCAAGTATGTGAATAATCTTAAAGAAAGTTCCATGGGGTGCTGAGAAATATGTATATTTCTTTGAGTTTGGATAAAAGCTTCTTTAAATATCTATTAAATTCTATCTGTTAGACCCCTTATTTCTTTGTTGAGTCTTAGTCTAGGTGACCTATCCAAGGGTGAAAGTGGGATATTGAAGTCTTCTATTATTAGAGTGTAACATTTGATGTGGGGCTTAAGCTTTAGTAGTGTTTCTTTTACATATGAAGGCACCCTTATATTAGGGGCATAAATATTCAGGGTTGAGCTCTCATCTTGATTGATTTTTCCTGAGACAAATAATTATTGTCGGTCCTGTTCTCTTTTGATTGATTTTAGTTTAAAGTTTACTTTGCTGAATATTAGGATAGCAATATCAGCTTGTTTCTTGGGGCCATTTGATTAAAAAGTCTTTTTCCCTCTCGTTACTCTGAGCCTGTGTTTGTTTTTGGAGTTGAGGTGTGTTTTTTGTTTGTAGCAGAAGGTTGACTTTTGTTTTTGCATTCATCATGTTAGGGTGTATCTTTTTATAAGTGAATTAAGTCCATTGATATTAAGGAATATTAATAACCACTGATTCTTACTTCCTGTTATTTTTGGTGATAGTTTGTGTGTACTTACTTTTTAGGGCTTTATTTTTCTGTGTGATTATCAATTGTTTGTGGTTTCATGAGCATATCTGGGTTCCTTAGTTTGGAGTTTTTCCTCAGTTGCTTTCTATAGTGCTGGATTTGTGGATAGGTATTGTTTCAATCTGTCTTTGTTGTGAATTATCTTGTTTACTCCACCTATGGTGATTAATAGTTTTGCTGGGTATAGTAGTCTGGGTTGGCAGCCATACTTTTTTAGTGTCTGTATAACTTCTGACTAGCACTTTCTTGCTTCCATTGTTTCCATTGAATAATCTGGCATTAATCTCTCTAGATGATTTGATATTAGAACCATTAAAGGAAAAGGTAAATAATGTAGATGGAATTACCCTCATAATGTTTATTATTCATATTTGTTGTTTGACTTATATTTTATCATTAAGGAAGTCAATGAATATGAATGCCAAGAAAGAAGTCTTTAAAAAGTCTATTAAAAATAGCTCAAAGACATTTAAACACAAACAAAGGAGTAGAAAGAACAGACCTTAGCAATATCATCTAAAGCTACAGAAAAACAGTTTAAGTTTATCAGACACTCAGCCAACACTAAGATACTCAGTAACCATTAAAAGATCAAAAGAGGATAGTGATATTAGAGAAGATAATTGATCTCCAGTACAAATGCTAGAAATAAAAAGGGTTAAACATGCAATTGTGACATATGGGATGTATTCACCATTTGTTAAACAAATGTTAAATTCCTGGTCTTGTTGTTAGTGGATTACCCCTAAGTACTGCCTAGATATGATTACTGCTGTTTTGGAACCAGGGCCACTTTTACAGCATCAAAACATGGTAGAAGGAGGAGCCTAAAATAATAGAACAAAGAAGCAGAGCCAGGGGCATAGAAGTCTCCCAAGACCTACTTCTTGGGGAAGGAGAATATTCTGATATTTAAAGGCAATACCTATGCAATTTACACATTCTTGATTTATGCCGCATGACAGCACTAAATGCTTGAGATCAGATAGAAGAAGTTGGAAAGAAAACTGAATAATTCACAAAAATAATACAAAGCCCAAAGGAAACTTTTACAGACTTTTTGCAGAGATTATCTGCAGCAGTCAATAGGGTAGTACCAGATTCAGAAGCAAGGTGAATAATAATCGAATCCCTCGCATTTGAGAATGCTAATATACAATGTAAAAAAAATAATAAGACCATTAAAAGCAAGGTCAGCACCATTAGAGGATTGGATTCATGAAACAACTAATGTAGATTTTTATGAAGGTGATGATAATTGGATAGGAGAGGTCATTTCTAGAGGTATAAGAAAAAGGCAAAATGCTAAATGTTATAATTGTGGAAGACAAGGTCACATACAAAGAAATTGTAATCAAAGTGTTGCCAGAAAGAGTGTCTTTGTAAAGAATAATCCCAAGAGAACTCCACTCTCTCCAGGAGTATGCAAGAGGTGTGAAAAAGGTAGACATTGGACTAATGAAAGTTGGTCTACAAGGGATAGACAAGGTAATAGTTTGCCTTCAGGAAACACCCTGAGGGAGCTTTTCAAAGCCTCTAAAGTTTCCATACAAAATCTAGTTCAGGCGTTTCCTGTCATCTCAGAAGAAACGCCTTCCCAGGTTGATCAAAAAGCATAATGTCTATTAAAAAATGTTGCTCTGGATAATAGAAAACCTATAGGAGAGAGAAAAAATCAGAAGAAACTATAAATAAAAACTGATAAAGAATAGAAAGGAAACCTCCTCAAAGTTAGGTTTGGGAAGAGGTTTTGCTTTTTTTTCCACAGAGGAAGAAAAGTTATGGATACCATCAAAATTAATAAAAACTTGATTGGACCCAGAGAAACTTCATGAAAATAAGAATTGATGGCTCATCTACCCATATTACAATTCTTACAAGTTGTAAGAAAAAACAAAGGGCTGGGGCTTTTGTTTGTATCTTTATAGAAAGCCAGAAATACCCATCTTCAGGAAGGCAAAAGACCTTGGAAATCTAGACATGTAAAACAAAAGGGAAGCTATCCAGAAAAATTCAGAAGCAAAAGAAAATTGCATCTATTGGTACCAATATACTCTGTGTGATAAAATCTTTGTTCTTAACCTCTGTCGTTTATTACAAGATAAGTTGAAGTCCCAATTAAGTTATAAATTAAGGCTGGCTTTGGAGTTGGATTGTGGCTCTCTCCTTCTCTAAACCCAAGCATACTTACTTGTTAAAGGAAAAAGGCAAAATCTTTGTATCATATCAGGAGAGCCAACTGATATGGGACAGAAGAATGACTAAAAAGAAGGGACAGTTCTATTGTCCCTATCCTTATTATGAATAAAAATGTATGCATTTAGCTTCTTGTATATTGTCTTAGGTTTTAGTACCTTATCAGTTTTCTGAAGTGATCAATGACAATGCCTAACTGTGAATTGGAAGTATCCAAAAGGAAAATGGTGCCCCACAATGAGGATATCACATGGGTTATAACGAAGTCACCAGGCTGACAAACACCAACCAAAGATCAGATTTGGACTACAAACTGCTCAGGACATTTTCAAGGTGGCTAGCTGAGATGAACCAGCTTCACAGACTACTCTAGCCAGGACTTGCTAGAGATAAGCCATGCACTTTTCTGCTATGCAGAAACTGGATAACAATTGATACAGCCACATATTTCAGGACTCAACAATCAATAACACTTTTCAGGATCCCCTAAAGATGCCATCACCCCACAGACAGCAGGAAGTAAATTTGAGAACACAACTCCCACTTTCCCAAGAGGTGGCATAGGTGGTTTTTGGTCTTTTAGTCTGTTATGTATGATTGTTGTTGTTTAGAGTAATTGGTTAAAAAATGTTATTTGTTATGGTTAGAAAAAAGCTAAATAAGAGAAATTAGACTTAGAGTTCTTGTTAAAAAAAAGAATAGGATACAAATATAACAGGATATAAGGGTAGATTACTGAATCTACTTTAAAAAATTACTAGCTTTAAATATTTTACATTGCATTTGATTTTTATATATTGTTTACAAATTGTGTATATTGATAAGGTTGAGATTAATTTTGTCACTGTACATATATTAGCGTTTGTTCAGTGTATTATATAATTGCTAGTCCAGGAAAGTTATTATTACCAGTAAATTAGGATAAAAAATGCAAGTTAGTATTTAGACATTACAATCAAGCTTACAGTCATATTAGATATGTTTTCAAGATCAGATATATTTTAGATAGACAGGTCTTCTTCAAGCACTTCAGAGATCCATAGAATATGACACTTAAGAATTTTCTTTTTTTCCTTCTTCTTTATTTATTTTGTATTTATCAAGAAAAACAGTAAAATGAATTTTAAATGCTGATAAGTTAACAATAACTATAAAGAAGATAAAAATCATAAGCATGACTTATCAAGAGCGATAATGCAAATAAGATTGCTACACATATGTTTAATGTGTGTTCAGCTTTCCCTCTGAATTTTTTTTCCATCCATGTATATCCTTATTCAAGGTCCCTTCTCCCTCCCGCCACATCAGGTCATTTTTTCTTCTCCACAACTCCCCATCCCCTCCCTGGGCAGGGAGCAGACAGTTCTATGGTCCCACTGACCCAATAATGCTTAGATCAGTCTCCACTCCTGGCAAATCCAGTTTTCTTGCCTCTCCCGCAAGAGTGAGTCAGGTGTTCCTATAGTTGGAGTGGGATCTGAAGGGTGAGTCCAGGATGTTTCTGACCCCAAGCTGTTCAGTGATTGTGGCTTGCAGCTTGGGCATGCTTGGCATTTTTTCTTGTTTGTTGGTTTAGAGACCACTAATGAGTGAGTACATCCCCTGCTTATCTTTCTGAGTTTGTGATACATCGCTCAGGAAGATATTCTCCAAATCCATCCATTTGCCTCAAATTTTAGGATATCATTTTTTTTCTTACTGCTGAGTAGTATTCCATTCTGTGGATGTACCACAGTTTGTTAATCTGTTCTTCAGTTGAGGGACATCTAGGTTGTTTCCAGGTTCTTGGTATTACAAATAATTCTGCTATGAACATAGTTGAGGTAATACCTTTGGAGTGTGAATATGCCTCTTTAGGGTATATACCCAGAAGTGGTATTGTTGGGTCCTTGGGGAGATTGATTCTCAATTTTCTGAGAAACCGCCATATTGCATTCCAAAGTGGCTGAACAAGTTTACACTCCCTCCAACAATGAAAGAGTGTTCCCCTTGCTCTGCATCCTCTCCAACATAGGCTGTCATCTGTTCCTTTTATCTTAGCCAATCTAACAGGTGTTAGGTGGTATCTCAAAGTTGTTTTGATTTGCATTTCTCTGATGGCTAAAGATGAAGAGCACTTTTTCAGGTGCCTTTCAGCCATTCGTAGTTCCTCTGCTGAGAATTCCCTTTTTAGATCTGTACCCCATTTTTTGATTGAGTAATTCAAGGTTTTGGGCTCTAGATTCT
>PVIH01010277.1:0-32873 GCA_004025045.1 Sigmodon hispidus
CCATAGATGGAGTAAACAAGGTATTTCAGGACAAAGTCAGACTGAAAGAATATCTATCTACCAACCCATCACTACAGAGAGTATTAGAGGGAAAACTCCAACCTAAGGACCTCAGATACACCCACAAAATCACAAACAATCAATAAGTCCACAGAAGAATACCCTAGAGAAAGGAAATACAAACAAGTTGCCACCAAAATTGGCAGGAAATATAAATCAATGGTCACTCATTTCCCTTAATATCAATGGTCTCAACTCTCCTATAAAATGTCATACACTAACAAGATGGATACAACAACAGAAGCCATCCTTCTGTTGCCTACAAGAAACACAACTCAACTGCAAGGACAGACACAGGCTTAGAATAAAGGGTTGGGAAAAGATTTTCCAGTCAAATGGTCCTAAGAAACAAGCGGAGGTTGCAATCCTAATATCTAACAAAGTAGAGTTTAAGCTAAAAGCAATTAAAAGGGACCAAGATGGTCACTACTTATTCATCACAGGAAAAATTGGTCAAGAGGAGATTTCAATCTTAAATATTTATGCTCCTAATATAAGGGCACCTACTTATGTAAAAGAAACACTGCTAAAGCTCGAATCCCACATCAATTCTTACACCCTAATAGTGGGAGGCTTCAATACCCCACTTTCAAACCTGGATACGTCAACCAGACAGAGTCTCAACAGAGAAATGAGGAGTCTAAAAGAGGTTATGATGCAAAAGGATTTAATAAGTATCTACAGAAGCTTCCACCCAAATGCAAAGGAATATACATATTTCTCAGCTCCTCATGGAACTTTCTCCAAAATTTACCACATAATTGGTCATAAAGCAAATATCAACAAATACAAAAAATGGAAATAATCCCTTGTAACATAGTGGACCTCCAGGGCCTAAAGTTAGAGTTCAAAAACATCAAAAATCAAAGAAAGCCTACCAACTTATGGAAACTAAACATCACTCAGCTGAACCATGTCTGGGTCAAGGAAGAAATTAAGAAAGAAATTAAAGTCTTCCTAGAATTTAATGAAAATGAATCCACAACATATCCAAATTTGTGGGACACAATGAAAGCAGTCTTAAGAGGAAAATTCATGGTGCTAGATGCCTACATGAAAAACTTAGAGAAATCCCACACTAGAGACCTAACAGCTCCACTGAAAGCCTTAGAACAATTAGAAGCAAACTCACCTAGAAGGAATAGATGGCAAGAAATAATCAAACTTAGGGCTGAAATCAATAAAATTGAAACAAAAAAAATACAAAGAATTAATGAATCTAAGAGTTGGTTCTTTCAGAAAGTCAACAAGATAGATAAGCCCTTAGCCAAACTAATCAAAAAACAGAGAGAGAGTGTTTAAATCAACAAAATCAGAAATGAAAATGGGGACATAACAACAGACCCCTGGGAAATCCAGAGAATTATCAGATCATATTTTGAAAATTTGTATTCCACAAAAAATGGAAAACCTAGAAGAAATGGACAGCTTTCTGGACAGGTGTCATCTACCAAAATTAAGTGAAGATCAGATTAATTACCTAAACAGGCCTATAACCCTTAAGGAAATTGAAGCTTTCATTAAAAGCCTCCCCCAAAATAAAAGCCCTGGTCCAGATGGTTTCAGTGCCAAATTCTACCAGACATTCAAAGAAGAATTACTACCATTACTCCTCAAACTATTTCACACAGTAGAAACTGAAGGAATATTGCCAAATTCCTTTTATGAGGCCATTATTACTCTAATACCTAAGCCATTCAAAAACACAACAGAGAAGGAGAATTACACACCAATTTCTCTCATGAATATTGATGCAAAAATTCTCAACAAAATTTTGGCAAACCGTATACAACAATGCATAAAAGACATCATCCACCACGACCAAGAAGGCTTCATCCCAGAAATGCAGGGCTGGTTTAATATGCAAAAAATTGTAAATGTTATCCATCACATAAACAAACTAAATGAACAAAACCACGTGATCATATCCTTAGGTGCTGAAAAAGCCTTTGACAAAATCCAACACTCCTTTATGATTAAAGCTCTGGAGAGATCAGGAATACAGGGAGAATACCTAAATATAATTAAGGCGATTTACAAGAAACCGACAGCCAGTATCAAACTTAATGGAGAAAAGCTCTAAGCAATCTCACTAAAATCAGGAACTAGACAAGGATGTCCTCTCTCCCCTTATCTATTCAATATAGTTCTCGAAGTTTTAGCTAAAGCAATAAGGGAACAAAAAGAGATTAAGGGCATACAAATTGGAAAAGAAGAAGTGAAGCTATCTCTATTTGCAGATGATATGATTGTATACATAAGTGACCCACAAAATTCTTCCAAGGAACTTCATGGGTGATAAACACCTTCAGCAATGTAGCAGGATACAAGATTAACTCAAAGAAATCAGTAGCCCTTCTATACACTAAAGATAGAAGAGCTGAAAAAGAAATAAGGGAAACATTACCCTTCATAATAGCTGCAAATAGTATTAAATACCTTGAAGTAACTATAACCAAAGAAGTAACAGACCTATTTGACAAAAATTTTAAATCACTGAAGAAAGAAATTGAAGAGGATATCAGAAAATGGAAAGCTCTCCCATGTTCCTGGATAGGTAGGATCAACATAGTAAAAATGGCAATTCTACAAAGGCAATCTACAAATTCATTGCACTGCCCATCAAAATCCCAACACAATATTTCTTGGACCTTGAAAGAACAATACTCCATTTCATTTGGAATAACAGGAAAGCCAGAATTGCCAAAACAATTTTACTCAACAAAAGAACCTCAGGAGGTATCACCATCCCTGGCTTCAAGTTATATTATAGAACTACAGTAATAAAAACAGCCTGGTACTGGCATAAAAACAGACTTGAGGATCAAGGGAATAGAATTGAGGATCCAGACATTAACCCAACAACCTATGAACACCTGATGTTTGACAAAGAGGCCCAAAATATTCAATGGAAAAAAAGGTAGTATCTTTAACAAATGGTGTTGGCATAGCTGGATGGAAGTGTGTAGATAAATGCAAACAGATCCGAGCCTGTCACCCTGCACAAAACTCAAATCCAAGTGGATCAGAGACTTCAACATAAACCCAGCCACTTTAAACTTGATAGAAAAGAAAGTGGGAAATACACTTCTATAAATTGGCACAGGCGACCACTTCCTAAATATAACACCAGTGGCACAGACACTAAGACCAACAATCAATAAGTGGGATGTCCTGAAGCTAAGAAGCTTCTGTAAAGCCAAGGACACTGTCAATAGCACAAAATGACAGCTTACAGAGTGGGAAAAGATTTTCACTAACCTTACAAGTGATAGAGGACTGATCTCTAAGATACATAAAGAACTCAAGAATCTAGAGCCCAAAACCTTGAATAACCCAATCAAAAAATGGCGTTCAGATCTAAAAAGGGAATTCTCAGCAGAAGAAATACAAATGGCTGAAAGGCTCCTGAAAAAGTGCTCATCATCTTTAGCCATCAGAGAAATGCAAATCAAAACACTTTTGAGATAGCACCTGACACCTGTTAGACTGGCTACCATAAAAGACACAGAGGACAGCCTATGCTGGAGAGGATGCGGAGCAAGGGGAACACCCCTCCATTTTTGGTGGGAGTGTAAGCTTGTTCAGCTACTTTGGAACATAGTATTTGGTTTCTCAGAAAAATGAGAATCAATCTCCCCAAGGACTCAGCAATAACACTTCTGGGTGTATAACCTAAAGATGCACAGTCATACTACAAAGTCATTAGCTCAACTATGCTCATAGCAGCATTATTTGTAATAGCAAGAACCTTGAAACAACCTAGATGTCCCTCAACTGAAGAATGGATTAACAAACTATGGTACATCTACACAGTGGCATACTACTCAGCAGTAAGAAAAACTGATATCCTAAAATTTGCAGGCAAATGGCTGGATTTGGAGAACATCCTCCTGAGCGAGGTATCACAAACTCAGAAAGATAAGCAGGGGATGTACTCACTCATTAGTGGTCTCTAAACAAACAAACAAGAAAAAAGCAAAGCATGCCCAAGCTGCAAACCACAACCACTGAACAGCTTGGGATCAGAAACACCCTGGACTGACTCCTTGGATCCCACTCTCCTTAGAGGAACACCTGACTCACTCTTGATGGGTGGGAGAAAGCTGGATCTGCCAGGAGTGGAGACTGAACTAAGTAATATTGGGTCAGTGGGACCATGGGACTGTCTGCTGCCTGCCCAGGGAGGGGATGGGGAGTTGTGGAGAAGAAAGAATGACCTGATGTGGCAGGATGGTTAAGGGACCTTGAATAAGGATATACAAGGATAGAAAGTGTGACTTCTTTGAAAAAAAAAACCAAAAAGAAAAACAAAGTCATTAGAATGACTCTGACTGGAGAAAATGCATTAAAGAAAAAGAAAATGAATTCACGACGTACCCAAACTTATGGGATACAAAGAAAGCTGTCTTAAGGAAAAAATTCATAGCAATAGATGCCTACATGAAAAGTCCAGAGAAATCCCCCACAAGAGAAATATCAGCACAGTTGAGGGTCCTAGAACAATTAGAAGCAAACTCACCTAGAAGAAATACATGGCAGGAAATGATCAAACTTACAGCTGAAATCAACACAATTGAAACAAAAAGAACAATACAGAAAATCAATGAATCAAAGAGTTGGTTCTTTGAGAAAGTCAACAAGATAGATAAAACCTTATTCAAACTAACCAAAATGCAGAGAGAGGCTATACAAATCAACAAAATCAGAAATGAAAAGGGGGACATAACAACAGACCCCCAGGAAATCCAGTGAATTATCAGGTCATACTTTGAAAATCTGTACTCCACAAAAATGGAAAACCTAGAAGTAATGGACAGCCTTTTAGACAGGTACCATTTACCAAAATTAAATCAAGATCAGTTTAAATACCTAAGCAGACCCATAATCCTGAAGTAAATTGAAGCTGACATTAAAAGCCTCACAAGTAAAAGAAGCCCAGGTCCAGATATTTTCAGTGCAGAGTTCTACCAGACGTTCAAAGAAGAGCTAATACCAATACTCCTCAAACTGTTCCATACAGTGGAAACACAAGGAATATTGTCAAACTCTTTTTATGAGGCCACAGTAACACTGATATGCAAACCATTCAAAGATGCAACTAAGAAAGAGTATTGTATTTCTCTCAAGAACATTGATGCAAATATTCTCAAAACAATTTGGCAAACAGTATTTAACAACATATAAAAACAGTTATTCACCATGATAAAGTAGGCTTCCTCACAGAGATGCAGTGATGGCTCAACATATGGAAAAATAATAAATGTTATCCATCATATAAACAAACTGAAAGGAAAAAAAACACACATGATTGTATCCTTAGATGCTGAAAAAGCCTTTGACAAAAGCCTCCACCAGTCCTTTATGATAAAAGTCCTGGAGAGATCAGAAATACAGGGAAAATACCTAAATATAATAAAGGTAATTTAGAAAAAGCTAATGACAAACATCAAACTAAATGGAGAAAAACTCAAAGCAAATCCACTAAAATAAGGAACTAGACAAAGCTGTCCCTTCTCCCTCTTATCTATTCAATATAGTTCTCGAAGTTTTAGCTAAAGCAATGACAGAATGAAGGGAGATTAAAGGGATAGAAATTGGAAAAGAAGTCAAACTATCTCTATTTGCAGACAACATGATTGTATACTTAAGTGACCCACAAAATTCTACCAGGGAACTCCTACAGCTGATAAACACCTTCAGCAATGCAGCAAGATACAAGATTAACTCAAAGAAATCAGTAGCCTTCTTATACATTAAAGATAAAAAGGATGAAAGAGAAATGAGAGAAACATCACTTTTTTTTTCCTTCTTTATTTTGTATTTATCAAAAAAAAGTAAAAAGAATTTAAAAATGCCGAAGAGTTAACAATAACTATACAGAGGATAATAATCATAAGCATGGCTTATCAAGGGTGGAAATGCAAATAAGATTACTACACATATATTTTCTTTGTGTTCAGCTTTCCCTCTGAATCTTTTTTTTTCCATCCCTGTATATCCTTATTGAAAGTCTCTTCCCCCTCCCACCACATCTGATCATTATTTTTATAATAGCTGCAAATACCATTAAATACCTTAGTGTAATTTTAACCAAGGAAGTATCAGATCTATTTGACAAAAATTTTAAATCCCTGAAGAAAGAAATTGAAGAGGATATCAGAAAATGAAAAGCTCTCCCATGTTCCTGAATTGGTAGGATCAACATAGTAAAAATGGCAATTTTACCAAAAGCAACCTACAGATTCAATGCACTGCCCATCAAAATCCCAACACAATATTTTTTCTACCTTGAAAGAACAATACTCAATTTCATTTGGAATAAAAGGAAAGCCAGGATTGTCAAAACAATTTTTGTCAACAAAAGAACCTCAGGAGGCATCACAATCCCTGACTTCAAATTATACTATACAGCTACAGTAACCCTACAAGTGACAGATGACTGATCTCTAAAATATATAGAAAACTCAAGAAACTAGAGCCCAAAACCTTGAATAACCCAATCAAAAAATGAGGTTCAGAAATAAAAAGGAAATTCTCAGCAGAAGAATTACAAATGGCTGAAAGGCACTTGAAAAAGTGCTCAACATCCTTAGCCATTAGAGAAATGCAAATCAAAACAACTTTGAGGTACCACCTTATACCTGTCAGATTGGCTAAGATAAAAAACACAGATGACAGCCTATGTAGGAGAGGATGCAGAGCAAAAGAAACACTCCTCCTTCGTTGGTGGGAATGTAAACGTGTTCAGTCACTCTGGAATGCAATATGGTGGTTTCTCAGAAAACTAGGAATCAATCTCCCCAAGCACCCAGCAATACCACTCTTAGTCATATACCCTAAAAATGCACATTCATACCCCAAAAACTTTAGCTTAACTATGTTCATAACAACATTATTTATAATAGCAAGAACCTGGAAACAACCTAGATGCCCCTCAACTAAAATTTGCAGGCAAATGGATGGATTTGGAAAATATCCTCCTGACTGAGGTCTCACAAACCCAGAAAGATAAGCAGAGCATATACTCAGTCTTTAGTGGATTTTAAGCAAGAACATCCTTTTTTTATTAAAAGGTGATGGGTGAATAAAGTGAATTTCACAGGCCTCAGTCCTTCTCTGATGACACAATTCACCTGTAGGTGGGGCTCGGGCCATGTAAGACCCCTTCAGTGATTTAATGTTTTTGTCAAACAGATCTGTTACTTCTATATCAGCTGTAGAAGTTCTGTGGTAAAATTTTGTGGGTCACTTATGTATACAATCATCTTCAAATAGAGATAGTTTCGCTTCTTCTTTTCCAATTCGTATCCCCTTAATCTCTGTTCCTTCTCTTATTGCTTTAGCTAAAACTTTGAGAACTTTATTGAATAGATAAGGGGAGAGGGGACAGCCTTGTCTAGTTCCTGATTTTAGTGGAATTGCTTTGAGTTTCTCGCCATTTAGTTTGATGTTGGCTGTCGGCTTCTTGTAAAATGTCTTTATTACACTTAAGAATTTTCCCTATATTTCTGATCTCTCCAGGAATTTTATCATAAAAAAAAGTGTTGAACTTTGTCAAAGGAAATCTAAGAAAATGATCATGTGGTATTTTTCCTTCAATTTGTATATATAATGGATGACATTTATATTTTTTTGTATTTTGAATCATCCCTGCATTTCTGGGATGAAGCCTACTTGATCATGATGAATGACTTTTTTTATTTGTTGTTGTATTCGGTTTGCCAGAATTTTGTTGAGTATTTTAGCATCAGTGTTCATGAGGGAGATTGGTCTGTAGTTTTCTTTCTTAGTTGCATCTTTGAGTGACTTGGGTATCAGGGTGACTGTGACCTCATAAAAAGAATTTGACAGCCTTCAGTTTCCACTGTATGGAACACTATGAGGAGTATTGGTATCAGTTCTTCTTTGAATGTCTGGTAGAATTCTACAGTAAAATCATCTGGATTTGGGCTTCTTTTTTATTTGAGAGACTTTTAATAAGTTTCTATTTCCCTTGGTATTATAGGTCTACTTAGGTCTTTAATCCGTTCTTGATTTAATTTTGGCACTTGCCTATACTTGTCCAGAAAGCTGTCCATTTCATTTAGATTTTCCTTTTCAGTAAAGTATAGATTTTCAAAGTATGACCTAATGATTCTCTAGGTTTCCTGGAGATCTGTTCTTATGTCCCCCTTTTCATTTCTGATTCTGTTAATTTGAATTCTCTCTCTCTCTCTCTCTCTCTCTCTCTCTCTCTCTCTCTCTCTCTCATTCTCCCTGTACTTTAGTTAGTTTGAATAAGGGTTTGTCTATCACATTGACTTTCTCAAAGAACCAACTTTTTGATTCATTGATTTTTTAATATTTTTCTATTTGTTTCTAATGTACTGATTTCAGCTCTAAGTTTGATTATTTACTGCCATCTAATCCTTCTAGGTGAATTTGATTGTAATTGTTCTAAAGCCTTCAGCTGAGCTGTTAGGTCTCTTCTGTGAGCTTTCTCTTGGTTTTCCATGTAGGCATCTAGTGCTATGAATTTTCCTCTTAACACTGCTTTCATTGTGTCCCACAAGTTGGAGTATGTTGTGGATTCATTTTCATTAAATTCTAGAAAATCTTTTATTTCTTTCTTAACTTCTCCCCTGACACAGAGGTGGTTCAATGTACAGATGTTGAGTTTCCATGAGTTTGTAGGCTTTCTGTTATTTTTTGTTGTTGTTGAATTCTAACTTTAGGCCATGGTGGCCTGATATGATACAAGGGATTATTCCCATTTTTTTATATTCATTGATATTTGCCTTATGACAAAGTATATGGTCAATTTTAGAGAAAGTTTCATGGGGTGCTGAGAAATATATATATTCCTTTGTGTTCAGATGAAAGCTTCTGTAAATATCTATTAAATCCATTTGCATCATAACTTATGTTAGACCCCTTATTTCTTTTTTGACTGTTTGTCTAGTTGACCTATCCAAAGGTGAAAGTGGGCTACTGAAGTCTCCCACTATTAGAGTGCGATATTTGATGTGGAATGTAAGCTTTA
Organism: Sigmodon hispidus; assembly: GCA_004025045.1. NCBI lineage: Eukaryota > Metazoa > Chordata > Mammalia > Rodentia > Cricetidae > Sigmodon > Sigmodon hispidus. The sequence continues at coordinate 9,086 of PVIH01010277.1, forward strand.
GTAGTGTTTCTTTTACATATGAAGTTGCCCTTATTAAGGGCATAAATGTTCAGGATTGAGATCTCATCTTGATCGATTTTTCCTGAGATGAATGAATAATGTCTGTTTTGGTCACTTTTGATTGATTTTAGTTTGAAGTCTACTTTGTTGGCTATTAGCATAACAACACCAGCTTGTTTCTTGGGGCCATTTGATTGAAAAGTCTTTTCCCAACCTTTAACTCTGAGTCTGTGTTTGTCTTTGAAGTTGAGGTGTGTTTCTTGTATGCAGCAGAAGGTTGCCTTTTGTTTTTGTATCCATCATATTAGGGTGTGTCTTTTTATAGGTGAATTAATTCCATTGACATTAAGGGATATTAATGACCACTGATTGTTTTTGGTGTTAGTTTGTGTGTATTTCCTTTCTTAGGGTTTTTCTTCTGTGGGATTATTGATTGTCTCTGGTTTCATGAGGTGTTTCTGGATTTCTTAGTTTGGAGTTTTCCCTTTAGTGCTTTCTGTAGTGCTCAACTTGTAGATAGGTATTGTTTCAACCTGTCTTTTGTGAAATATCTTGCTTACTCTGCATATGGTGATTGATAGTTTTGCTGGGTATAGTAGTCTGGGTTGGCAGCCATGTTCTTTTAGTGTCAGTATAACTTCTGATCAGGATCTTCTTGCTTTCAATTTTTTCATTGTATAGTCTGGCATTATTCTGATGAGTCTGCCTTTATAGATAAGTTGGTCCTTTTCCTTTGCAGCTTTTAATATTCTTTCTTTGTTCTGTATGTTTTGCGGCTTAATTATTATATGGTGAGCAGATTTTTGGGAGGGTCTAATCTATTTGATGGTCTGTAAGCTTCTTGTATCTTTATAGGCATTTTCTACTTTAAGTCGGGAAAGTTTTCTTCTATAGTTTTATTGAACATATTATCTGTGTATTTGAGCTGGTACTCTTCTCCTTCTATTTCTATTATTCTCAGGTTTGGTCTTTTCATGGTGTCCCAAATTTCCTGAACTTTTTGTGTTATGGCTTTTTTGGTTTTGGTGTTATGAGTGATTTATCTATTTCCACTATTGAGTCTTCCATTCCAGAGATTCTCTCTTCTATTTCTTGGATTCTATTGGTTTTGCTTGTATCTGTAGTTCCAGATTGTTTCTTCAAAATCTCTATTTTATCCTTTGCTTTGTTTTCTGCCTTCTTTATTGTTTCTATTTCAATTTTTAGTTCCTGGAATGATTCTTTCATTTGTTGGATTTCTCTCTTGGTTTCCTTTCAAGGATTTGTTCATCTCTTCCATTTTTTTTATTTGTTTTTCTTCTATTTTTTAAAGGGACTTTTTCATATTCTCTTGTAAGGCTTCCATAATCTTCATAAAGGTGATTTTGCTGTTATTTCCTTCTGTTTCCTCTTCATTGTTTTGCTCAGGTCTTGGTGCTTTATTGTTCTTTATATTGTTATATGTATTCTTGCACTGGCATCCGCCTATTGTTTCCTTGATTCACTCTTAGTCAGGTCTTAGTGGAATCTTAGTCAGTTGTGGTTACGGGGGTTGTGTGTCTCCTGTCTGCTCTGGACGTGGAGTCTGCATGATTTCTGACTGTGATCAGGCAATGGAATCCTCGCTGTCTGAAGCTGTCTGACTCCCACTAAACCCCAGACACCACGGGGTCAAGCTGTTCAGAGAAAAGTCCATCCCTCTGTGATGAAGCAGTCTGCCTTGAAGGTGGGCCCCAGGCGTCTGTGACCCCTGGGATTGTTGGGGAAGGCTTTTCTCAGCCCTGGTCCAGGGCAGACCTGTCTGTTAGGTCAAATCCTGGACTGTGGCTCAGGCCTCTGAGATGAGGTCCCAAGGAGACCCAGGGGCTGGAACCTGCTCATCTCCCACTATGTGCTGGACCTGGGATCTTCACTGTCTGAAGCCTCCTGACTTCCACTCTCTGCCTGGAACACCACAGAGTCATGCTGTTCAGAGTGACATCTGTTTTGTTGATGATACAATCTTGTTGAACTGAGACTGACATGAAAGTTTCTAAAAAGCTGAGGTTTGAACTTCTGATCCTCCAGTCTCTATCTCCTGGCTGATGGGATTACAGACTACTTTTATGTTGCAATGGGAATTGAACCCAGGATGTTGCAAACAGTGACAGAGCATTCTTATCAACTGAGCTACATACACCTCCAGCTCTGTGCACCAGAATTTATGAATCAGATAACCTGATACTTCTGTATCCTCATGCATGGTTGAAAAAACTTCAAGACAGAAAAGAAAAATAAAGAGGCCTTTCCGGTGATTGAGTTTTCCCTGCAGCATCTGTTGTACGTTAGCCTCTGAGAAGCCATTACTTAGACCGAATGTAGAGCTGCTGAAGAAACAGGAGAGCTAGAGGTGTGGAGGAAGCAAAGCAACAGGCCAATATCATGAACCATGGTATTTAAAAGGGCAGGCCTTTTTAAATACAAAATCATGGTAGTCCTGGGAGTAGGTGAAATGAGAATCTATTCCAGGACTGGATTCTCAATCAGAGCTAAAACTCGTATTCTGAAATGACAGATTACTGACTTTACCAATCTTTGTCCAACTACACTTAAAAAATTCAGCAGGGGGCGCTCAGAGGAAAAAAAACAGTTCTAAGGTCACAGAGCTGAGCAGCAAGGCTGACTTGTTTCCTTGCTTTGTGTCTGCAAAGCCACAAGATGGCGCACAGTATCCAGTAAGATGCTTTGTTTGCCTCTGCCTGTGAGACAGATTGAAATACCCTAGAGGAACACTTGACTCACTCTTGAGGGAGGGGGGAGAAAACTGGATCTGCCAGTAGTGGAGACTGAACTAAGCAATATTGGGTCAGTGGGACCATGGGACTGTCTACTGCCTGCCCAGGGAGGGGATGGGGAGATGTGGAGAAGAGAGAATGACCTGATGTGGTGGGAGGGGGAAGGGACCTTGAATAAGGATATACAGGGATAGAAAGTGTGACTTCTTTGTTCATAATAATAATAAACAGGCAAAACTTTGAGAAAAAAAAAGAAATACCCAGAAGCCACCCACTTCAAGCATTTTTTTAAGTCTTTGACTCTCCTCATTCTAATAGATTCAAGTTTGAGGCAGTTCTCCTTCTACTTGAATGAGTTATTAAACTGTGATGAATACAGTCAAGATGAAGAAAAAGGGACTCGAGTTTAACATATCTTTCCTTTAAAAACTTATACATAACTATTCCACTTGTCATATACCCAAAGGACTCCAGAGCCTACCATAGATACCTGGTCATACTTGTTTATTGCTCCTGTATTCACAATAGCAAGTAAATGAATACAGCCTTTATGTATGTAACAACAAAAAATGAAAAATATTAGAGGCCAAGAGTTTGAAAAAATGCAAGGAGGAGTCTATGGGCGAGTTTAGAAAGAGAAAAGGGAAGGGAGAAATGATATAACTGTATTATAATCTCAGAAAAAAGACAATAAAAGAAAATGTAGGGAAGGAATATATGGGAAAATAGAAGGGGTAGTAAGTGAGATTGTCCAGTTAATTTAGTCAGTAACAAAAAAGGTATAGGCAATGATTAAAGTAAAAATTCTTTAATCGTACTTTTCTTTGACTCTTTTCCATTATTAAGAGCACATTTTTTAAGTTTGCTTAGATACCAGGTTTATTACCATGTCTTATCTTTTCTTAAAGTGTGTATTTAAGGTTAAAGTAATAGCAGAAGAGATATTATGAACAATGTTATTATTATGGTTTGCTTTTTGAGAAAATTAAAAATATGAAAATTTAATTTTTTCAGTTTAAAATCAGAAAATTCCTAACAAAACTTTAAGTCACCCACCCTAAAGGTATATAAATATGTATTTGACTATAGGTACCATTCCTAGCCAAATCATTTGTGTGTGTGTGTGTGTGTGTGTGTGTGTATACTTGCTTGCCCTCCCTTCCCTCCTCCCAGTCCTTTCCAGTTCTCCCTGAGCCTCCTCCTACCCAATTCCCCAAGGAGAGCAAGGAGTCCCAAGGTTGGTCAGTTCAGTCTGGTGTATCCATTTGAGGTAGGTCCAGATTCCTCATCCCAGTATTAAGACTGGGCTAGGTGTTCCTCCATAGAGAATGAGTTCCAAGATGCCAGTTCATGCATAGGAACATAGTCTGAACCTACTCCAGGAGGCTCCACAAACTGCCCATGCCATTTGACAGTCATCTACCTTCAGAGGGTTTAGTTCCTTTCCCTGGAGCTTTCTCAGTGGCTGTTTCTGATTCAGCGTGCTCCCAATAGCTCCAGTCAGCCATCTCTGTGGCTTGGGTCTCCTCCTCATGATCCTGATCCCTTTACTCATATACACTTCTCTCTCTCTCTCTCTCTCTCTCTCTCTCTCTCTCTCTCTCTCTCTCTCTCTCTCTCTTTCTCCAGGGAGCTCGACCTGGTGCTTAGCTATGGATCTCTGCTTGCACCTCTATTCATTGCTGGATGAAGGTTCTATAATGACACTTTAGGGTGGTCATTCATTTGATTATAAGAAAAGTCCTGTTTAGGCACCCCTGCTCTATTTGTTGGAGTCCTAGCCAGTGACATTCTGTGGGTTCTTAGAGGTTTCCCTAGCACCCGGCCACTCTCTAACCCCACAGTGGATCTCTCTATCAAAATATCTATCTCTTTTTTCTCCCTCTTTGTTGCTCCTCTCACTCAACCATTTCCTTCTCTTATGATTTGTTCCCATTTCTCCTTGGTCACAACCCATTATGAACTCAATTTACTCAGGAGATCTCTGTTTTTCAAGAGAACAATTTTAACTCCTTTATTTTTTGAAATATTTTTATTTCTATACTACAGCAGTTCCTGTACCCTGACATACACTACTTTTTATGAGTTAAGGAATAATGGAGAGTCCCACCTGTCTCAGTCTTGGTTGCTATAAGTCCTTCCTGGGGGAAACATAAGCAATTTCTACCTCTTCTCTTAAGGTCCCAAAATCTCTTCACGTCTACCCTTCTCAAAAGGTCCTAGGGCATGACTTAGCCAAAGATAACTTTGGAGAACCAATGAGTGTATTGAACTTCCTCACACATCATATATAGATGATGGGTTCCTTGCAGGAGTACAATCTCTCTTCCCTCAACTAACCTCACCTAAAAAGCCTTACCCAGCAGGGCTGAGGGCTCCTTCACCATGGCATATATAAAGCCCATGTTCTAATCTTCTCCAACTTCTGAATATTTTAGCACCCTCTTCAGGCCACATAAAGAGTTTACAGGTGTTCGGGGACAGCTGGATACTCATATAAAAATTACATTCCGTAATCAGCCCCTTTATACAGGATGTAAACTGTCAACAAACCTAACGGGACTATCTTATGCAAGGGGGAGCAGCTAAGCTCTCCAAGATGCTTGCCTGAGAGGACCGTCACACGTGGCAGTCTTCTAAGTGATGTGTATTGTATCTAGATAAACCAGTTATCTGGAGACATGTCTAAACATTTTTCCATAGCTTTTTTTCTTTGTTTGTTCCTTTTTCTTGTCTGTGTTATCATTTCACTTGTTTGGGATTTTAGGTTTTGTATATGTGCACATTGTTCATTTTCTATGTCCTCCTTCAAACCTACCACCCTCCTTCTCTCACTCATCCTCACTCCCGTTAATCTTCTTTGTGCCCCTATACAGACTTACTTAAACACATACATGTATAGATTTTATGTTTCTATATAAAATATAAGAACCACAAATGAAACATGACATATATATATACACACACATATGATTTCCTATGCCTAAATTAATTCACTTAATGTATCTTTCTCCAGTTAAATTTGTGTGGCTGAAAACCACATAACTTTGTTTAGGGGACTGGTCTTGAAATTTTTTTTTTTTTTTTGAACTGAAGATATTTATCAGAGTTTTTCTGAGCCATAGAGTCTTCTGGTTTTTGACTAGACATTTCATAGGCAGTTGACTTTCTTTTTTAATTTATTTATTTTTGAATAAAGTCTCATTTTTTATCCATGTATCCCTTTGTTCAAACTCCCTTCCCCCTCTTGCCCTTCCTAGTCACTCTCTCTTCTCCTCATCTCCTTATCTCCTCCCCAGCAAGGGTAGGAGGTTCCAAGGTCCCAAGGTAGCTTATTTCAGCATCCACACCAGGCAAGTTCGATTTTCTGATTCTAATATCAAGACTGGGTCAGGTGTTCCTCTGGAGGGAATGGGCTCCAAGATGCCAGTCCAAGGTGCTTCAGATTGCAAGCTTTTGTTCTTGAACTTTTCTGTCCTACCTCTGACTCCCAAATGCTGATATTACAGGTATGTACTACAAAGCTCTGCAAAATATTACCAGTTAATAATAAAATAATTATAAGGATTTATTTTATATTTGACTCTGTGTGTGTGTGTGTGTAAGAGTATGTGCAAGGGTATGTTCATATGAGTATGGAGGCCACTTCCATTGAATTCCCCACAAATGTTATTTCTAGCAGCTATAAGTTGGATGATGTAGGCACTTGGAACTAAACCGAGTGATAGAAAAGAAATTTATCTTAACCACTGAACCATCTCTCCAACCCCTGAAATAATATAATTTTAATTTTAATATCTATTATCTTATCTAATCCTTGAAAATATGCATTACTATTTTTCTGTCTTGGAATGTTTTGCCACCTTAGTCTTACTCCAGGCTATAAGCTTAGTTGAAAGAGCCCCAAAGGAACATAAAAGTTATCTTTGATTTTTATTTATTTTCCCCAATTCAGGCGACACAGAAGAATTTTTCCAGATTAATAATGCTCTAGAGCACATAAGGTAAGATAAAAGTGAAATGGGACTGATGTGGGACAAAAAGCATCCCTCAGCACTTTCTTCACATTGCCTTTATCTCTATGTCTGCAGGAGGTGAAGTAGAATTGGAGCCTGTACCACTGATCTGGGCAGTGTCTTCACTCAAGGCTCTCTCCAGACTGGAAGGAAGAGAATGAATCAGTCGTGTTCTAAAGTCCTGGCCCATGAAAACATAGAGCATTGGGTTGAGACAGCTGTTGAAGAAGGCCAATGAGCTTGTTGGGTGAACCAACATGTCAAGAATTTTATAACCACCCCTGAGAAGCATCTCTTTAAGCCAGACTGTACCTAAAAGGGCCACCAGCTGAAAGGGAAACCAACAGACAAAGAACGAAGCCACAACTGCAGTAAGAACACGTAAGGGACGGCTGGAATTAACAAGGGCTTTCCTGTGGATCTTGGCAGCGATGAGTCCATAGCAGATGGCAATGATAGACATGGGCATGCTGAAGCCAATAATGAATCTGATGATCCCTCTAGCTGTTAGCATAGTGATAGCAGTGTTCAACCGTTCTTGATCAGTGTCACCCCAGGAAGCAAAGCTGAATGTACAGTACACATTCCCTCTTGTATCTCTAACTAGAGTCAAGAAGATAAAAATTGGTAATGTGAGGATGAGAGCAAGAATCCAGGGTCCAATGATCACCTTCTTTGCCAGACTCACAGTGCGATGATTCTGAGCCCAGACTGGAAGCAGAACACAAATACATCGGTCCAAGGCAATGAGTGCAATCAGGAAGACACTTCCAAATAGGTTTATGTCTACCACAATGTGAACTAATTTACACAGGAACCAGCCAAAAGGCCATTTTTCTTTCATGGCCATTGAGATGATGAGGAATGGTAGAGTAGCAGTGAAAGAGAAGTCAGCCAAAGCCAGGTTCAGATAATAGATACTGGTAACAGTGTGTGCCATCCGGAATCCAGCTACCCAGATCACAAGCCCATTGCCCAGCACCCCAAGGAAAAAAGTGATGGAGAGGACCACCATTGAGAGAATCCACAGAACTCTGGAGGTAGTAGAATCATAGACCACCACTTCTGATCCATTCAGAGGGATGGAGTAATTGGCTTCCATTTTGTCTGCACCTGAAAAATTTCAACAACAGTCATTTCTCAGATGTGGCTCCATCTTACATCACCCCTATTCCGAATCCATACCACCCGCCACCACAGGAGATCCATTTTATCAGTAAAACTATAAAAACTAGCACTCTACTAGATGCCTTTCTGAGATAGCATAGTTCTCTACATTTTTCACATTTCTAAAATTATTTATGCATTTCAGGCTGATTACAAAAAGAATAATAAGCTCCCACGTCCAAGCAGCAATGTTGAACGGTGGATGAACAAGCAGGAAATCACTGGTGATAGGAGTTCAGCACTCTAAGCAAAGCAGTGGACTCAGTAAACAATCCCTTGGTGAAGGCTTTCTCTCAGTTCATGTGGTCATCCCACCCAAAAAAAAAAAAAATAAATCAGCTAAGAGATGCCAAAAGTTTAATCAGAAAGGTTGTTTAACAGAGCAAAAATCTGTACATTTCAGAGAAAAAAAAGACACAAACAAAAAGACAGACACAGAGAAAGGAACAGAAACAGACATATGAGAGATATTAGAGTGGGTGGAACCAAAAAAAATGGGTAGCAACTCATTAGACTCTACATTGTGTATTTCAAAAGCATTTTTTAAAAATGTTTATAAGATAGATATATAGATAGACATGTGAGAAAAACTGGTTTGTTCAAATTTGTGGCAAACCAGATGCCATTTTTAAGTACTAATTACTATTAAAATCTTAAAATTATACAAAGATAGAAAGTAGAAACACAATCCAAGGGATATCATAACAAAGCTGAGGTCATATTCACATTTACCACTAATATATAAGTATGGTAATTAGTGATGCTTGGTTTCTTATATAGTAGAAAGACACTGCAGCATAAAATGTATTTAAACACAAAGGGACATTCTGGACACAGTTTTTATGACAGCAGCTGTTTTATCACATCTAACATCTTATTTATATGATTTCAGGCTCAAATATGATTCAACCAGGACTTGGCAAATGGTACCAAAATTTCCATCTTTCAAGCTCACTACCTTCTTTTAACCCCAGATGGGAATCCCTTGCCTGGTGTTTGCCTTTTTTTTTTTTTTTTTTTTTTTTTTTTTTTCATCTAAAGCATTGGCTTTACCCATAGTTAAAGAAGAGACTGAATGGTTGCTACAACTGCTTGGTCATGTATTGTGCCTTGTGATTCTGTAAAAGGAGGAAGTTAGTGAAAGGTGGGTAACATCTCTGTCTTCAAACCAGTGCCTTCCATTGTTCCTGCGTGTTATGAAGTGTCTCACTTCTTGACATACAAAGAATGTGCATGACTGCATAGTCAGTGTTATGTGGGAAAGAGCGTGAGACTTAATGAATTTTGGTGGAGTTTGTGGTCTTTTCCTTAAAGCCTATTCACTGTGTAATTATGATGAAATCTAGATTTATCTATGTAAAAATGTTTAAAGGCTCATTATTTCTAGTTTTTGTAAGACTAGAATTTTAAAAGAAAAAATGTGAAACCAGAAGTTTACACATATAGTTACAGGCCAGATTTTAGTCTAGCTGAGTCTGCCCTCTGAACCCCTCCTCTGCTCTACCAAATTGCTAAATGCCTCTCCTTCCCACATCTGATCACTTGCTTCTCTCTGAAAGCAAGCAACAGTTTTGATCATGGAAGTTGTCCCTCCATCTATGTTTGAGCATAAATCTTGATCAATCTAGAGGATATCTTGAATCTTCACTGATTCATAAGGAGCTGCTGGAGCTGTGCCCACAGGACACAGTTTTGGATGGTAACACAATCAGAATAAGTCCTCAGGGAGCCTCAGGGACACTCTGTGTCCACCCCTACCCAAGTTCAGGAAACTTGGAATATTTTCTTATACTATAGTGCATGGGCTACAGAATCTGCATATAGGTTTTTTTTGTTTAAACATATTTACCATCCTAAGGATATTGTATTAGTAATATAGTGCTTGTCTAGAATCTGCTGACAATGGAATGGGACCACAGCTCAATATACCTACCTAGAATCTTCCAGAGAAGAATTTAGACTGCAGCTCAATGGTAGAGCACTTTTGTAGTATACAAGAAATCTTAGATTCAGTTCCCAGGAGTATAATAAAATTCAAAAGGCAGAAAGAAATATCTCATTTATTTATGAAGCGCCTTAAATGTATTTGCATAAAATCTTGGATAATTTTGCACAACCATAAAAATTTTAGATGTATCAATCTATCTTTAAAAAGGAACAGTAATGCTGAGCACTTTTTTGGTTGATTGATTGGTTACTTGGATACACGATTGGTTGAGATAAGGTCTGGCTATGTAGTCAAGCTAACATCATACTTCTAACCTTTTTGCTTCAACTTCTAGAATGCTGAAATTACAGATGTGTGTTACAACAGTTTTGTAAAGAAATTTCCTTCAAACTCAAACATTTCCTTCAGGAGGCAGAAGGGAGCTTCCTGAGTTTTAGAAGGTAAACAAACTTCACATGTCTTGGAGAACTGAAACTTAGAAAATTCAGAATTGCTTCTCTCCAAGGTTTGGAAACAGGAAACATCCACTAAGATAGGAGACTCTAGCTAGCATTGCTACCTAGAAGGAACCCCCTGGCTGTTAAGTTGCCAGTAAATCATGCAAAATGTTGCTGGGATACAGTTTTCACAAGTCTTCACCATTGCTAGAGTGGGCTTTGGGGTGATAGAACGGTTTCTGAGTCATCTCTGATCCTGGTTACTCCCATTAGTAAACCCAATAAAAATTGTTGAAATTGATGTAATCATTACTTTGGTCTGTCAAGTAGACATTTGTGTTTTGTTTCCTCAGGAATTTTTACACAACACACACCCAGAAATTTCTCACCTTTAATTCTCATAATAATAGTGAGAGATAGCATCATTCCTCTTTTATCAGGCCAAAGCCATGCTCTAAGAATTTTGGTTGGGATTTTATTTTATTTTATTTTATTTTATTTTTTGTCTCTGTTTCGTTAACAACAGCAGGCATTGGAACCCTAGTTTAACTAATTCCAGAGCTGGCAAATTTGTCTCACCAGTGGGCTTAACTTGACAGGACCTGCCACAATAGTTGATTATTCTCACATGTGATATGATAGTGACTTTCCATTTTAGTTTCCTGTTACACTTCTGTATTTTCTTTTTCTCACCTGTCACTTTCTCTAAGGTCCTATGCAGGACATTGTGTAAGGGGATTCAGGATTTCTCAACCCTAGAACTTTTGACATCTGCCACTACTTAATTGTGGTTAGGTGTGGTGAAGTCCTGTACATTACAGGATATGTAGCAGCTCTTTGACCTCATCTACTAGATTTCAGGAGAAGTCTTAGTTCAGTTATAATAACCAAAAAGTGTCTATAGATGCAAAACATCTTCTGGCAGACAAAACTACCTGAAGTGGAAAACCATGGCGGTAACATAAAATTTCCTGGGCTCTACAATCAGATAAATTATATTTTCTTTCTTTTTTTAATTGTTTGTGTGTGATCCACATAGGTGCACCTGTGTATATCTATTTGTACATTGCCACAGGTCAATGTTTATTGTTTCTGTCAATCAGTCCTCTGCTTTACTTTCAGAGGCATGGTCTCTCATTGAACCTGAGGTTTACTGACTGGGTGGCATGCTAGCTAGGGAGCTTCAGATCTTCTGCTTTCTCTCTTTTTAGAACTGGTGTTACAGATGGATGTTGTTGTGACTGATTTTTGTTTGTTTGTTGTTTTTCTTTTTTATCCAAGCTCAGATCCTCATGTTGCTGTGACCACTTTACCCACTAAGCTGTTCCCTCAATTCTGACAAATCTGTTTTTTAATCATAATTCTAATGCTGTCAATGTCATTTCTTTGAGCCTTAGTTCCTTTATTTGCTGATTATGAATGACTTTATGGTGGAGAATGATTTTTCAAGTAAGGATTATAATGAGAATAAACACAGAAACTTTCCAGTTTGAACCAAGTGAGTCTTAAATAAATGTAAACTCTGTCTTCACCATGCTCTGTACTGTATTTTAGGGCTTTGTAGAAGTTCATATTCAGAGAAGAATGTGTTTGTGTGGCTGAGAATGTGCCTCAGCTGGAAAAGTACTTGCCTAGAGAGTACTTGTCTCTGAGATTAACCTCCAGCACTGCACAAAACTGAGTATGATGCTATATGTTTTTAATCCCAGCAACCTAGACATGCAGACATGAGTATCAGAAGTTCAAGGTCATCTTTGACTATATTTTGAGTTCAAAAGTTACACAGAGTAGCTGTTCTTTGGAAATTGTCCACACTTGAACAAGTTCATTAAGACTTTACAAGTCATCCTAGCTCTTGTAGATTACAGAAATTAATGTAAAGCATTGTATATTCTGAGATGTTGTGTTGAATAATACGATTTATAATCAGAAAAAACACTGAACAATTAAATCAGTTAAAATTTAAACCAGTAACATTCATTATTTATGCTCCCAGTTAGAAAAAGGCAGGGCCATCATTTGAGACCAGCCCTGCTCTTAACCCTGTCTCACTCTATGTTTTCTCACTATATTCAGGTATTTTCCTCCTTTCCAAGTATCCTACAAGCCACTTAGAATATATAATGCACTCCATAATCTTTAAATCATTGCTTATATAAAAATGTTAACACAATAAAGCAAGACAAGTGGAAAGACAAAGTTGATTAAAGATGGGTCCACCATCCTCTTTTTTGCAAAGTGGAGGACCTGTGAGTCACAGGGGGAAAAACCCTGCTGGTTAGGATGGTTCTTGTGTTGTGAAATCCTAACTTACAATACTCATCTTATTATAACATCCTTATTTTAGGACGTGTATTACTGTTCCGTAGCAGATGAAACCGTGGCTCTGAACAAGAAGTGACTTTGTAGAAACAGCACCTTTTTGCTATTTCTCACTACTATTAATCATGCTCATTTCTTGTCTACAAAGTGAGTAGTCACTATAAAACATTTGCCATGTAATGTAAATTTGTGTTCAGATCCCCAGCATCCACATAAAAATCAAATATTGTGGCATAAATCTATGACTCCAGCTGTGGGACAGGACAATGACAGGAGATTTTTGTGGAGCTTCCTGACCAGATTATATAGCTCATTAGTAAGTTACAGGCTCAAGGAGAGACTTTTCCTCAAATATATATACATATATATATATACTAACTGATTTAGTTGTCTAATATTGACCACTGGCCTCCACATGCACACTTACACTCATATATAAACACATACACACATAAATACCCACACATACCAAACTAATTATTTTGTCTCTTTGATTGCTTCTCTGCCTTCCCAGGTTCTGTTTTTTTTTGTTGTTGTTGTTGTTGTTGTTTTTTGGTTTTTTTTAGCAATACTAATTAACTAGGGAATTTTTACAGCAAACGTTCATGAAGCAAAAGAATGATCATTCACTTCAAATGGCCTCTCCATACACACTGGCTCTGCATCCTTCTCTCAACTTCCCAGAAATTAGACTCATGAGTTTTTCCTTTTCTTTTCCTCCAAACCAAGATAAAACACCAGGATATACTTTTCAGTAGAACATTGTCATTGAAATATGAATATTGTCTTGTCACTTCCCTTCAAGAATAAATCATTCCCAGTCAATTCTTGTCTTTCACAACAATTCTAACTATTTTTTGGAGGCTGAGATAAGAATTATTTATTCAAGTCCTGCCTCAGCTACAGGACAAGTTTTAGATCAGTAATTTACTGGAATTGTGACTCACAATAAAAAGTAAAAAGAAAGGAGCTGGAAAGATTACTTAGAAGTTAAGAGTTCTTCCAGTGGATCTGAGTTCAGTTCCCAACACTGTCTTGTAGGCTTATAACCATCTGTAACTTCAGTTTCAGGGGATGCAATGATCTCTTCTGACCTTCTCATGCACCAACAAAGCACATGACACACAGACACACATTTGTGAAAAATATCCATACACATTTTTAAAAAATAAAAGACAAACTTTTAAAAATGAAATAAAATGCTGGGAATGTAGTCCAATGTTAGAGCATCTACCTAGAATCCCCCAATAGTGAGGGACTTGGCAATGTCAGTCAGTAGTAGAGCAACTGTGTAGGATCCCCTGTGAGGTGAGGGTTAATCAGTACAGCATCTGGCTAGCATATGAGAGACATGACATTCGGTTGAGACTGGAAAAAAGGAGCAGAAAGGAGAAGAAGAAAGAGATGACCTCTGTTTCATTGAAGAGATTTCTTCCCTCTACAAGGAAATCTTAAAGCCTATAAATATTCTTTATGCTTCCTTACCTTATTATCTCACTGCATATTGACTTGGGTCCTTGACACTGCACCAAATTTCCCCCATCAAGAATGTGGAGTTTAGGTAGCCAAACTCAATGAACCCATTCTCAGTACTACTTATCCTGATATCTCTCATGGCACGGTACCAATTAGACCTCTTTTTCTCTCTTAAGTAACATTTTTCTTGTTCTTTAAGGTTACAAAAGATACACAGCACCATTCTTGGTTGCCTTTGTAGTTCAATATCTGAATTTATAACAGTCCAAGGAGCAGAGTTCCTCCACTTGACTTTTCAAATGTGGGTTCAACTCAGGTCAGTATGCTTTCAAGGCACACAGTTAGAGACTGAACCATCTCCCCAGCACCTCCAATTGCATTCTATTCTCAGCATATTTTAAATCAAAAACTTAGATATCATCTATTGAAAGTAAATGTGATTCTGCATATCTCTGCATAAGATTTTTAGAAAGTATCTATCACATAACAGGAAATCAAAAAGTAAGTTTTTAGTTGGTAGAGTACAACTTACCACCAGCTGAGGTCCCTTTTCTATGGCTGACACCTGGGTTCCTGTTGTGTAACTGAAGCACTTGGCTTTTATCAGAGATGTAAGAAAACACAGAGAGGAACAAGAAATCTGGAACCAATCTGGTGGCAGAAATCAGGAATTTCTTAAGATTTCCAGAAGCTATGCAAATGTAATGCCATTGGATTATTTTATTTCATTCTATTTTATGTGTATGAATGTTTTACCTGTATGTATGTCTGCATATCCACCATACATGGGCCTAATGTCCTCAGAGGCCAGAAGAGAACATTAGATCCCTTGTAACTGGAGTTAGAAGCAGTTGTGAGCCATCATATGAGTGCTGGAACTTGAACCTGGGTCTTCTAGAAGAGAGGTCAGTGCTTTGACTGCTAAGCCATCTCTCTAACTGAAGTGGAGACCTTAGAAACACATATGTATAAATGTTCTCCCACCATTGATCTGTGGAACACATGGGGTCAGTCATGTCAATCTCAGGGTTCAGGCATCTGTGGACATTCAGAGTTCTGGTTCTTTGGATCTCCTGATCTGAAGTTACACATCATTATAAACAGCAAGACATAAGCTTTAGTAATCAAAGTCAGGTCCTTTGTATGTGTTCTTAGACACTGAGACATCCCTCTGGTCCCCTTGCTCTTTATAAAATTGGAGGGGTTGACGGATGGCTCTCAAATATCTTTTTTTTCTCATTTTTTATTATTAATAAAATCTCATTTTTTATCCATGTATCCCCTTGTTCAAATGCCCTTTCCCTCCTGCCCCTACAAGTCACTCTTCTCCCCATCTCCTTATCTCCTCCCCGGCAAGGACAGAAGGTCCCAAGGTCCCAAGGTGGCTTAGTTCAGCATCCACTCCAGGCAAATCCACTTTCCTCATCCCCAAATCAAGACTGGCTCAAGTGTTCCTTTGAAGGGAATGAGTGCCAAAGTGCCAGTTCAAGGTGCTTCAGATCCCAAGCTGTTCAGTGTTTGTGGTTTGCAACTTGGACATGCTTTGCTTTTTGTTGAAAGTCCACTAATGAGTGAATACACCCGCTGCTTATCTTTCTGGGATTGTGAAACCTCGCTCATGAAGATATTCTCCATATCCATCCATTTGCCTCCAAATTATGGAATATCATTGTTTCTTACTGCTGAGTAGTACACCATTGTGTCGATGTACCACAGCTTCTTAATCCATCCCTCAGTTGAGAGGCAACTAGGTTGTTTCTAGGTTCTTTTTTTTCTACTTTCTTTTTTTAATTATGAATAAAGTCACCTTTTCTATCTGTGTACATCCTTATTCAAGATCTCTTCCCCCTCCCATCCCCTTCAGTAACTCTCTCTTCTCCACATTTCCCTATCTCTTCCCCAACTTGGGCAGAAGGTCCCAAGGTCCCAATATTGCTCAGTTCAGCATCCACTCCTGGCAGATCCTTTTTCCTCACCCCAACATCAAGACTGAGTCAGTTGTTCCTCTAGAGGGAATGAGATCCAAGGTGTCAGGCCAAGGTGTTTCAGATCCAAAGCTGTTCAGGGGTTGTGGTTTGCAGCTTGGACTTGCTTTGCTTTTTGCTTTTTGCTTTTGTTTGTTTGTTTGTTTAGAGTCCACTAATGAGTGAGTACATCCCCTGCTTATCTTTCTGGGTTTGTGATAACTCGATCAGGAGGATATTCTCCAAATCCATCCATTTGCCCGCAAATTTTAGGATACCATTTTTTCTTACTGCTGAGTAGTATTCCATTGTGTAGATGTACCACAGTTTGTTAATCCATTCTTCAGCTGAGAGGCATCTAGGTTGTTTCCAGGTTCTTGCTATTACGAATAATGCTGCTATCAACATAGTTGAGCTAATGCCTTTGGAGTGCAAATGTGCATCTTTAGGGTATATACCCATTAGTGGTATTGCTGGATCCTTAGGGAGATTGATTTCCAGTTTTCTGAGAAACCGTCATATTGCATTCCAGAGTGGTTGAGCAAATTTACATTCCCACCAACAAAGAAGGAGTGTTCCCCTTGCTCTACAACTTCTCCAGTATAGGCTGTCATCTGTGCCTTTTATCTTAGCCAATCTGACAGGTGTGAGGTGGTATCTCAAAGTTGTTTTGATTTGCATTTCTCTGATGGCTAAAGACAATGAGCACTTTTTCAGTTGCCTTTCAGCCATTCGTAATTCTTCTGCTGACAATTCCCTTTTTAATTCTGAACCCCATTTTTTGATTGGGTTATTCAAGGTTTTGGGCTCTAGTTTCTTGAGTTCTTTATATATTTCAGAGATCAGTCCTCTATCACTTGTAGGATTGGTGAAAATCTTTTTCCATTCTGTAGGCTGTCATTTTGTCCTATTGACAGTGTCCTTGGCTTTACAGAAGCTTCTCAGTTTCATGAGGTTCCATATATTGATATTTGTTCTTAGTGTCTGTGCCACTGGTGTTATATTTAGGAAGTGGTTACCTGTGTCAATTCGTTGGAGGGTATTTCCCACTTTCTTTTCTATCAGGTTCAGAGTGGCTGGGTTTATGCTGGGGTCTTTGATCCACTTGAATTTGAGTTTTGTGCAGAGTGACAGGCTTGGATCTATTTGCATTTTTCTACACACTACCAACCAGCTATGCCAATGCCATATGTTAAATATATTATCTTTTTTCCATTGAATATTTTGGGCCTCTTTATCAAAGATCAGGTGTTCATAGGTTTTTGGGTTAATGGCCAGATCCACAATTTGATTCCATTGATCCACAAGTCTGTTTTTATGCCAGTATCAGGCTGTTTTTATTACTGTAGCTCTATAGTATAACTTGAAGTCAGGGATGGTGATGCCTCCTGAGTTTCTTTTTTGAGCAAAATTGTTTTGGCAATCCTGGCTTTCCCGTTATTCCAAATGAAGTTGAGTATTGTTCTTTCAAGGTTCGTAAAATATTGTGTTGGGATTTTGATGGGCAGTGCATTGAATCTATAGATTGCTTTTGGAAGAATTGCCATTTTTACTATGTTGATCCTGCCTATCCAGGAGAATGGAAGGTCTTATCATTTTCTGAAATCCTCTTCAATTTCTTTCTTCAATGACTTAAAATTTTTGTAAAATAGATCTGTTACTTCTTTGGTTATAGTAACTCCAAGGTATTTAATGCTATTTGCAGCTATTTTAAGAGGATATATATATATATATATATATATTTCTTTTTCAGCCCTTTTATCTTTAGTTTATAGGAGGGCTACTGATTTCTTTGAGTTAATCTTGTATCCTGCTACATTGCTGAAGGTGTTAATCAGCTGTAGAAGTTCCCTGGTAAAATTTTTTGGGTCACTTATGTATACAATCATATCATCTGCAAATAGTGGTAGTTTCACTTCTTCTTTTCTAATTTGTATCCCCTTAACAGATTAAGGAGCTCTGAAATTTCAAAAACTAAATACTCATAAAAAGGATCCAATTTGGATTTTATTCATTCACATGGTAGCTCACATCATCTGTCATTCTAATTCCATAGGATTCAATGTCCTCTGTATGTACTAGACACAAATACAGTGCACATCATACATTCAGGCAAAGCATTAATACATTTAAAAATAAATAAATATATAACTTTGTTTTTAAAACACAAAAAGGAGTAGCTGGATAGATATCTCAGTATTTAAAAGCACTTTCTCCTCCCCCAGTACACCCAACTTCACTTCTCAGTGCTGAAATCAAACAGCTCACAACTGCATATAACTCCAGATCTAGGAAGACTAATATCTCCTCTTGCCTCTGTGGGCACAGGCACATACACACAAGAAGACTGAGATGATAACCATATACAATTATGCCTCTCTGCTTATTAAAAGAGTTCTAACTGCACATGTATGAGATTCTTTTCATACCAAAAAAAATTCTCTAGTTTTCTGTGGACAGTAGCTGAACAGCCTAACAATTCAGGTTTTTCCTAACTCAGATGTAAAGAGAGAGGGCAAAAACACTACCACAGTGAGGGAAATGTCAAAAGCAAACTCATGGTAGCATTCTTTCTGGGTGTGCCACTACTATGTCTCTGTACTAAGTAGACAACTGAACTTCTGATCCTCCTTTTTCCACCTCTTGAGTTCTGGAATTACAGGCATGCACCTGTCATACCCAGTTTAATCAAATTTTCTGCAGCCTAGGAAATTGTTCAGCTAACTGATTTACACCCCCAGTCTTGCTTAATATACTGTGGGAACTGTGTAGGTTTGAGGTCATCATAAAAATTGAAATCTGAGCAGAGCCACTGGATGAGCAGCTAAGAGGGCAAGCACAGACTACTATTCTTCAAACCCTGGACTAGAGACAAAACACAGGCTCCATAGGCCATTCTCTGCCCAAACCTGCGACTACATAGGAGTAGTCAATCCTCTGGACACACAGCTGACTAAGAGACCCCAGGTCGAAAACTGACAAAGAGCTGTCCAAGAGTAAATTGAGGAAACAATAGACAGATGCCAGTGCAAAAATACATAAAACAATACAAAGGTCAACAAGACACCACCAGAAGAAGCAAGTGGTTCTAAAACATCAAGACCTGAACATAACAATGAAGAGGAAACAGAAGGAAATGATCTAAAAATAAGCTTTATGAAGCTAATAGAAGCCTTAAAAGAGGATATAAAAAGCTCCCTTAAAGAAATAGAAGAAAATAGAAACAAAAAAATTGGAAGACATGAACAAATTCCTAAAAGAAAATTTTAAAAAAAGAAAATAAACAGGTGAAAGAAAAGAACTGGAACCACAGATTCAAGTATAACCAACAGAATCCAAGAGATGGAAGAGAGAATCTCTGGAGTGGAAGACTCAATAGTAGAAATAGATACATCAGTTAAAGAAAACACTAAAACCAAAATGTCATACCACAAAATGTCCAGGAAATCTGGAATACCATGAAAAGACCAAACCTGAGACTAATTGAAATCAAAAAAGGGGGGAAAACATCAGCTCAAAGGCATAGATGATGTATTCAACAAAATCAGAGGAGAAAACTTCCCCAACCTAAAGAAGGAAATGTCCATAAAGACACAGACAGCCTATAGAACACCAAATAGACTAGATCTCACACACAAAAAAAACCTGCTTGCAATAAAATAATCAAACCATTAAACCTACAGAACAAATTAAAAATACTAAGAGCTGCAAAGGAAAAAGGCCAAATCGCCTATAAAGGCAGAACCATCAGAATAACATCTGACTATTCAATGGAAAAAATGAAAGCAAGAAGGTCCTGGTCAGACATTATATAGACACTAAAAGTGTGGATGCCAACCCAGACTATTGTACCTAGCAGCAAAACTATCAACATGGATGGAGTAAACAAGATATTTCACAACAAAACCAGATTTAAACAATATCTGTTCACAAATCTGGCTCTACAAAAAGCCCTAGAGGGAAAACTCCAAGCTAAGGAAACCAGAAACAACCATGTAACCACAATCAATCAATAAGCCCACAGAAGAAAACCTCCTCCTCCTCCCAAAAAAAAGGAAATAAAACTACCACCAAAAGTAACAGGAAATAGCAATCATTGGTCATTAATATCCCTTAATATCAATGGAATCAATTCACCTATGAAAAGACACACTCTAGCACAATGGATACAAAAACAGAAGCTATCCTTCTGCTGCATACAAGAAACACACCTCAACTTTAAAGACAGACACAGGCTCAGAGTAAAGGATTCGGGGGCGGGGGGAACTTTTCCAATCAAATGGTCCTAAAAACAAACAAACAAACAAAAAAAACCAAGCTGTTATGGCTATTCTAATATCTAACAAAATAGACTTTAAACTAAAATCAATAAAAAGAGACCAGGAAGGTCACTACTTATTCATCTCAGATAAAATCCACTGGGACAAAAATCTCAATCCTGAATATCTCTGCCCATAACACAAGGGCACCTACATATGTAAAAGAAACACTACTAAAGCTTAAAACTCATATCAAACCTGACACACTAATAGTGGGAGACTTCAATTCCCCATTTTTCATCCTTGGATTGGTCAACTAGACAGAAACTCAACAGAGAAATAAGAGATCTAGCAGAAGTTATGACCCAAATGAACTTAGTAGACAAATACAGAACCTTGCACCCAAACAAAAAGGAATATGCATATTTTTCAGTACCCCATGGAACTTTCTCTAAAATTGACCACATACTAGGTCATAAAGCAAATATCAATAAGTGCAAAAAAAATGGGAATAATTCCTTCTACTATATCAGATCACCATAATCTAAAGTTAGAGTTCAACAACACTAAAAATCACAGAAAGCTACCAACTCATAGAAACTAGACATCACTCAACTGAACCACCTCTGAGCCAAGGAAGAAATCAAAGAAAGAAAATGAATCCACAACATACCCAAACTTATGGGACACAATGAAAGCAGTCGTAAAAGGAAAATTCATAGGAGGAGATGCCTATATGAAAAACCTAGAGAAATCCCACACAGGATATCTAACAGCACAGCTGAAAGCCTTAGAACAATTAGAAAAACTCACCTAGAAGGAGTAGACAGCAGGAAATAATCAAACTCAGAGCTGACATCAATACAATGGAAACAAAGAGAACAATACAAAGAACGACTGAATCAAAAAGTTGGTTCTTTGAGAAAGTCAACAAGATAGAAAACCCTTACCCAAACTAACTAAAAAGCAGAGAAAGTATCCAAATTAACAAAATCAGAAATGAGAAAAGACCCCCATGAAATCCAGAGAATTATCAGGTCATACTTTGAAAATCTATACTCCACAAAAATGGAAGACCTAAAAGAAATGGACAGCTTTCTCAACAGTTACCACTTACCAAAATTAAATCAAGATCAGATTAAAGACCTAAGCAAACTTATAACCCCAAGGAAATTGAAGCAGTCATAGAAGCCTCCTAAGTTAAAATAGCCCAGGCCCTGATGGTTTCAGTGCAGAATTCTACCAGACTTTCAAACAAGAACTAATACTAATACTCCTCAAACTGTTCCACAGAGTAGAAACTGAAGGAATATTGCCAAACTCTTTTTATGAGGCCACAATAACCCTAATACCCAAGCCACTCAAAGATGCAACAAAGAAAGAGAATTATAGACCAAATTCCCTCATTGGTGCAAAATTCTCAAGAAAATTCTGGCAAGCCGAATCCAACAACATATCAAAAAAATCACCCACCACAATAAAGTAGACTTCATCTCAGAGATGCAGGGATGATTTAACATACAAAAAAAACTGTGACTGTCATCTATCATACAAACAAACTGAAGAAAAATGTCCACAAGATCATCTCATGGAATGCAGAAAAAACCTTTGAGAAAATCTAACATGTCTTCAGGGTAAAGGTCCTTGAAAGGTCAGGAATACAGGGAAAATACATAAATATAATAAAGGCGATATAAAGCAAGCTGATAGTCAACATCAAACTAAATGGACATACGCTTGGAGCAATCCCACTAAATAAGAGGAACAAGACAGGGCTGTCCTCTCTCCCCTTATCTATTCAATATAGCTCGAAGTTTTAAGAGAATGAAAGGAGATTAAGGGGATACAAATTGGAAAAGAAGAAGTGAAACTATCTCTATTTGCAGATGAAATGATTGTATATGTAAGTGGCCAACAAAATTCTACCAGGGAACTCCTGCAGCTCATAAACACCTTCAGCAATGTAGCAGTATACAGCATCAACTCAAAAATTCAAAGGCCCTTCTATACACTAAAGATAAAAGGGCTGAGAAAGAAATGAAAGAAACATCATTCTTTATAATAGCTGCAAATAGCATTAAATATCTTGGTGTAACTCTAACCAAAGAAGCACCAGGCCTCTTTGACAGAAACTTTAAGTCACTGAAGAAAAAAATCAAAGAGGATATCAGAAAATGGAAAGACCTCCCATTCTCCTAGATAGGTAGGATCAACATAGTAAAAATAGCAATTTTACCAAAAGCAATTTACATATTTAATGCAATGCTCATCAAAATCCCAACACAATTTTTTACAGACCTTGAAAGAAAAATACTCAACTTCATATGAAATAGTAGGAAACCCAGGATCTCCAAAACAATTTTGCTCAACAAAAAAACCTCAGGAGGCATCATCATTCCTGACTTCAAGCTGTACTATAGAGCTACAGTAATAAAAACAGCCTACTACTGGCATAGTTGATCTACAAACAGAGTTGTAGATCAATGGAATTGAATTGAAGACCCTGACATTTATCCACACACCTATGAACACCTGATCTTTGACAAAAAGGCCAAAAATACTTAATGAAAAAAAGATAGTATCTTCAACAAATTGTGTTGCCATACCTGGATGGTAGTATGTAGAAGAATGCAAATAGATCCAAACCTATCACCCTGCACAAAACTTAAGTCCAAGTGGATCAAAGACCTCAACATAAATCCAGATATACTGAACTTGATAGAAAAAGAAAGTAAGAAATACCCTCTAACTCATTGGTACAGGTGACCACTTCCTCAATATCACATCAGTAGCATAGACACTAAGAACAGCAATAAGTGGGACCTCCTGAAACTGAGAAGTTTCTGTAGGGCCAAGGACACTGTAAATAAGACAAAACAACAGCCTACAGAATGGGAAAAGATCTTAGCCAACCCTGCAAGTGATAGAGGACTGATCTCTAAAATATATAGAAAACTCAAGAAACTAGAGCCCAAAACTCTAAATAACCCAATTTAAAAATGGAGTTCAGAACTAAAAAGGGAATTCTCAGCAGAAGAATTAAAAATGGCTAAAAGGCACTTGAAAAATTGCTCAGCATCTTTAGCCATTAGAGAAATGCAAATCAAAACAACTTTGAGATACCACCTTACATCTGTCAGAATAGCTAAGATCAAAAACACAAATGACAGCCTATGCAGGAGAGGATGCAGAGCAAAAGGAACACTACTCCATTGTTGGTGGGAGTGTAAGCTTGTTCAGCCACTCTAGAATGCAGTATGGTGATTTCTCAGAAAACTGGGAATCACTCTCCCTAAGGATCCAGCAATACCACTACTGGGCATATACCCTAAAGATGCACATTCGCACTCCAAAGGCATTAACTCAACTATGTTCATAGCAGCATTATTTATAATAACAGGAACCTGGAAACAACCTAGATGCCCCTCAGCTGAAAAATGGATTAA